>CM035407.1:81392841-81520341 GCA_020310875.1 Ceratopteris richardii | reverse complement strand
GATGAAGATGCACTTTCACACATATACACATACACATACACACACATATTCACACACAGATACATGTGCACATACACTTAGACATACACACATATACACACACAGATACACATGCACATACATACATATACACACACATACATATACACTTAGGTACACACATATGAATGAATTATATAATTAAAGTATTAAAACACATGCTTAATATAAACAATAATAACAATCAATAGAACACTTGTGAATGATTTGAAATGATTGTTTCTCATTGTCGCTCAATATCCTAAGCATAATATGAAGTCAACCCTAAGTACTTTGAGTGAAATGTTCTTCTTGGTTCTCCTAATTGTTGACTCTAGTTCTTGAAATGTTACAAAAGTTCAAGTTTTCCAACATCTATATATCTACATCTTGAAAATACAAAATGAACGAAAGAAAGGAGAAAATAACACTACATACATGTAGCTTTGCATCGGTATATTTATTGCGATATTATTGGTTAAGATTTCAATCATCCACAATTTTCTAGAGTGGTTCATAATTCATGAGTAGTTGCTTACATGGATATAGGTTTCATGATATTTGGAGAACTCCAAGGAGAATTTTTAAAAATATTGAAATAAAAAAAAACAACATATTGGGTGTCATTAGCTAGTATGAATATGATGTTTGATATTCAAGAACTCTCTTCATTAATTCACCCTTGGGATAAGTGTGGGATGATTCAAGAATTCCCTTTCATGTGGGATAAGTGGACTTGCATGAGAATGAAATTAGCTTTGGACAAAAGGGTGGAGCATGGAACTCTCAACACCCCCCCTCCATGTGATGACCCTTTTGTTTTTAATATGGGGGACTAGTGACATATGGGATCACTTAGTCCATGGGTGTTTAGGATCCAAGGACATATGGGCTCCTTGGACATAACTTGGACATATGGGATCCAAGGGGTTTTTAATGGGATCTATTATCGAACTCCTCGTCTAGCTCATCAGGTTCGGCAGCCTCTACGCGTGAGAGACGAGGATCCATATGGGGTGGTAGGCGTGGGTGAAATTTGTAATGCCAAGCTCTGATTAGGAACATGTAGAGGAAGAGGAAATGGACAAGAACTGTGGTGATAGGGGTCTTCCATCTACAAATATCAAAAACCACCTCCCAACAACGATCATACCCGACAGAACACCCAAGATCTTGAACCAATTAGCCTTGCTCCTGCACATGCTCCAGAGATTGCTATCCACATCATTGTCAGCTGCATCCTTGACAGTGAACTCGTGAATGCTGGTCTGAGGAACATTTGGAGAAGACTGGTAACCCACCATGACTCTAGATTTCAGAAGACGTGCCCACTGCCGCTACGCTCACTACAATGCTTTCTTTCTGTGTCGCACTGGAGCACAGGACAGCTTACTTGCGCACTTTATGAGATATTTATCGATCATAGGATAGGAAAGATAAAAATGGTGCTAATAATGCCTAATGAAGAAGGTAATAGTTCTTAGAAGCACTGTTATTAAAGGAATATGGGAGGGAGGGAGGGATTAAGAAAGAAAAACATACTAATGATGAAGATAACAAAAACAGAACTCAAAAGGAAATTTAACCTATGCTCTGATACCATCTCATTACATAAATTTGTAATTAATGTTTTCCAACAAACTTTAAAATTACTCTTACAAGTCTCATCGCCAGCGGAGTGCTTTTGTCATGGGAGCTGGACGTAAGACTGAAACATACAAAGGCCTTCACTCTCCTTCCTCTTGGGCTAGCCGTCCTCCTTCATCACCGCTCTCGTTCTTGAACCTTCCGACGGAGGAGCTTGCTGCTGTGATTTTTTGGCTGTGACCATGCGACTTACAATGAATGCATCACACAGCTTCTGTTTGGTATACTTCATCTATCCTCTTACTTTCTATCACAGATATACGTCTCTCCCTTTAAACCATAATGCATCATATCATGGTTTGGATTTCTCATTTTGAGATTCCATTGTGCTTTCGATAGTATGTTTTTCCACGTCTTGGTCATATGGACACCATCTCCTTCTGTGCCCTTATTTCTCTCTCTCTCTCTCTCTCTCTCTCTCTCTCTCTCCCTCCCTCCACATATTACTGCATGTTCATGTGTGTGCATGTTTTTGGTATGTCTGAGGAGTAATGAGGTTTCGTTTACATGTAGGCACGCGTACGGGTGAGATGTCAGTGTACACCATTGACAGAAATCATATACAAGGGAGCCTTAGCAGTGAATTATGTGAATTATTCATAGGAGAAAATCCTATTTGAGTTAATTCATGTGCAGACAGATAAGCTTATATCTCTTTTCATGAGAAACTCGTTGAGTGTCAGTAGACAGGTTGTGGGTTTACAATGTGGGTCCATGTCAAGGGACAAAGGAGAAGATGTTGAAGGTTGCAGGCTTGAATAGTAGCTTGATCATTAGCTTTTGTGCATGTCCAGGCCTTCGAGCTTCTCATATCAGCTATGTAAAGAATGTCCGACTAGGGATGCCACTATTTTTTTTAATTACATTGATAAAAAGTTGCATGGTATTTTTGAGGCAGATAGCTATGGAGAGATGAACATCAATCCATATGCATGGACTGATGGGGAGCAAAAGACACAGTTTCCAGCGTAGGTTCTTGGCTTAGATTTAATAATCTCTCATATTACAATAGGTCACTGTCTGAGGCATAATGAGGTTTTGTTTACATGTAGGCACACGTACAGGTGAGATGTCAGTGTGCACCATTGACAGAAAGCATATACAAGGGAGCATTAGCAGCGAATTATGTGAATTATTCATAGGAGAAAATCCTATTTGAGTTAATTCATGTGCAGACAGATAAGCTTATATCTCTTTTCATGAGAAACTCGTTGAGTGTCAGTAGGCAGGTTGTGGGTTTACAATGTGGGTCCATGTGAGTAGACAAAGGAGAAGATGTTGACAGTTGTAGGCTCGAACAGTAGCTAGATCATTAGCTTTTGTGCATGCCTAGGCCTTTGAGCTTCTCATATCAGCTATGTAAAGAATTTCCGACTAGGGATGCCACTATTTTTGTTTAATTACATTGATAAAAAGTTGCATGGTATTTTTGAGGCAGACAATTATGGAGAGATGAACATCAATCCATATGCCTGGACTGATGGGAAGTAGAAGACACAGTTTCGAGCTTAGGTTCTTGACTTAGATTTAATAATATCTGATTTTACATTAGGTCACTTTCTGAGGCGTAATGAGGTTTTGTTTACATGTAGGCACGCGTACGGGTGAGATGTCAGTGTGCACCATTGATAGAAAGCATATACAAGGGAGCATTAGCAGCGAATTATGTGAATTATTCACAAGAGAAAATCCTATTTGAGTTAATTCATGTGCATACATATAAGCTTATATCTCTTTTCATGAGAAACTCGTTGAGTGTCAGTAGGCAGGTTGTGGGTTTACAACGTGGGTCCATGTCATGGGACAAAGGAGAAGATGTTGATGGTTGCAGGCTTGAACAGTAGCTAGATCATTAGCTTTTGTGCATGTCCAAGCCTTTGAGCTTCTCATATCAGCTATGTAAAGAATGTCGGACTAGGGATGCCACTATTTTTGTTTAATTACAGTGATAAAAAGTTGCATGGTATTTTTGAGGCAGACAGTTATGGAGAGATGAACATCAATCCATATGCCTGGACTGATGGGAAGCAGAAGACACAATTTCAGCTCAGGTTCTTGGCTTAGATTTAATAATCTCTGATATTACAATAGGTCACTGTCTGAGACGTAATGAGGTTTTGTTTACATGTAGGCACGCGTACAGGTGAGATGTCAGTGTGCACCATTGACAGAAAGCATATACAAGGGAGCATTAGCAGTGAATTATGTGAATTATTCACAGGAGAAAATCGTATTTGAGTTAATTCATGTTTGAGACAGATAAGATTATATCTCTTTTCATGCGAAACTCGTTGAGTGTCAGTAGGCAGGTTGTTGTTTTAAAATGTGGGTCCATGTCAGGGGACAAAGCAGAAGATGTTGACGGTTGCAAGCTCAAACAGTAGCTAGATCATTAGCTTTTGTGCATGTCCAGGCCTTCAATCTTCTCATATCAGCTATGTAAAGAATGTCCGACTAGGGATGCCACTATTTTTGTTTAATTACATTGATAAAAAGTTGCATGGTATTTTTGAGGCAGACAGCTATGGAGAGATGAACATCAATCCATATGCCTGGACTGATGGAAAGTAGAAGACACAATTTCCAGCTCAGGTTCTTGGCTTAGATTTAATAATCTCTGATATTACATTAGGTCACTCTCTGAGGCATAATGAGGTTTTGTTTACATGTAGGCATGCGTACGGGTGAGATGTCAGTGTGCACCATTGATAGAAAGCATGTACAAGGGAGCACTACCAGCAAATTATGTGAATTATTCATAGGAGAAAATCCTATTTGAGGTAATTCATGTGCAGACAGATAAGCTTATATCTCTTTTCATGAGAAACTCGTTGAGTGTCAGTTGACAGATTGTGGGTTTACAACGTGGGTCCATCAACAAAGGAGAAGCATATACAAAGGAGCATTAGGAGCGAATTATGTGAATTATTCACAGGAGAGAATCATATTTGAGATAAATCATGTGCAGACAGATAAGCTTATATCTCTTTTCATGAGAAACTTGTTGAGTGTCAGTAGACAGGTTGTGGGTTTACAACGTGGGTCCATGTCAGGGGACAAAGAAGAAGATGTTGACCGTTGCAAGCTTGAACAATAGCTTGATCATTAGCTTTTGTGCATGTCCAGGCCTTAGAGCTTCTCATATCAGCTATGTAAAGAATATCCGACTAGGGATGCTACTATTTTTGTTTTATTACATTGATAAAAGGTTGCATGGTATTTTTGAGGCAGACAACTATGGAGAGATGAACATCAATTCATATGCTTGGACAGATGGGAAGCAGAAGACATAGTTTCAAGCTCAGGTTCTTTGCTTAGATTTAATAATCTCTGATATTACATTAGGTCACTGTCTGAGGTGTAATGAGGTTTTGTTTACATGTAGGCACGCGTACGGGTGACATGTCAGTGTGCACCATTGATAGAAAGCATATACAAGGGAGCATTAGCAGCGAATTATGTGAATTATTCACAAGAGAAAATCCTATTTGAGTTAAATCATGTGCAGACTGTAAACCTAAGCATGCACACTGTTGTATCAAGTTTGATAATGATCCTTTGCTTCCAGCCCTTATCATTTCCATCATGGAATTGGATGGACAGCTATGCCTCTCAACAATGGTTGGTATTTCCCCAAGAACACGTTGAAATTCACAAATTGCTGATCTTCTAGCACTAATTTCTTCAACTAAGCTAAGAAAATTTTCTTGGTAACCATAGTCAAGGATATCACTATGACATGGATTGATAAAAAGTTCTTGGAATGAGTTCCTCTTTTCCTAACTGGACTAATCGGATCTGCCTTTCCAAAGTGAGAACTCTCTGGGAAGACAATCTACCATCATCTACAACAATATGAACTTCTTCAAGAGGTTTTTTATATGTTCTGATTTCATCTGTTAAGTACATGTCTTTCAAGCGAACACCGAACCCTATTTAGAAAAGCCATTCATGTAGAACATTTTGAAGGCATGTTAGGAACTGAAGAGCAGTTTCAGTCCCTTTCTTATAGCAAAGACTTTGGACAATTCCCGTATGGCAATCTGTTAACCATTTATTGCCAACAGGACATTGCATTATGTCGCTGTCATGCACAACTACACTGCCTAAATATGTGTACTCTACACCAGGGGGAAAGGTCATATTTAAGACATGTATCCCTGTGTGAATGCATGTGTATGTGTGTGAATGCATCATTATGTGTGTATGCATCTGTATGTGTGTATGCATGTGTATGTGTGTGAATGCATCATTATGTGTGTATGTGTGTGTATATGTGTGTGTATGTGTGTGCACATCTATGTGTATGTGTGTGTCTATGAGTGTGTATCTGTTTATGTGTGTGTATGTGTCTATGTGTGTGTATGTGTCTATGTGTGTATGTGTATGCATGTATGTATGCATATGTGTGTGTATGTGCGTGTATGCTTTATGTATGCATATGTGTGTGTATGCATTATGTATGTGTATGTATGCATGTGCATTATGTATGCATATGCATTATGTATGTGTATGTATGCATGTGCATTATGTATGCATATGTGTGTGTATGCATGTAAGTATGTATGTATGTATGCATATGCATATGCATTATGTATGCATATGTATGCATGTATGTGTATGTGTGTGCATGTCTCTCTATGTGTGTGTGTATGCATATATGTGTGTGTATGTGTGTATGTGTGTGTGTATGTGTGTGTATGTGTATGTGTGTGTGTATGTGTGTGTGTGTATGTGTGTGTATGTGTGTATTTGTATGTGTATATGTGTGTGCATGTGTATGCATTATGTATGTGTATGTCTGCATGTGCATTATGTATGCATATGTGTGTGTGTACATATATATGTGTGTGCATGTATGTGTGTGTGTATGTATGTATATGTGTGTGTATGCAACATTATGTGTGTATGTGTGTATATGTGTGTGTATTTATGTGTGTATGTGTGTGTGTATATGTGTATGTGTGTGTGTGTCTATGTGTGTGTGTGTCTATGTGTGTGTGTATGCATATGTATGTGAGTGTAAGTGTGTGTGTGTGTGTGTGCATACCTGGTCTCTCTCTCTCTCTTGCTCTCTCTCTCTCTCTATCTCTCTCTCTCTCTCTCGTTCTCTTGCTCTCATCCAAATCTCGGCACAAAATGTGCCGGGAGAAATCAAAATTTTTTTTGAACATTCCAGATTTTCCATTCCGCTACGAGATATATGGCCCAAATGGCCATGCCAAATACAAGCCATATGTTGTTCAGTAACAGCTAATAAGTGTTCTTTTTGTGATACAAATAAAGGATAAAGTGAGCCAACTTTGCTTCCTTTTGCAATAACCATATTGCCCTTTGATATACGAAAGGACTAAGCATAGAAGACCACCTTGTAACCAAGGTCATCAAGTTGACTAACTGACATCAAACTGCATGATAACTGAGGTACATGGCATACATTATGCATAGTAAATTTTGAACCATCAATGAACTGCACAGCCACATCTCCAATCCCCACAACGTCACAGTGGTAAGAGTCTCACGATACCAAAAGACTTTGCTGCATAATTAGAGAACCATTCTCTGTGTGGTGTCATATGGAAAGAAGCACTAGAATCTAGCAGCCATGTGTGGGAAAGAGAATCAGCCATGAGAGCCTCATTTGGCACAGTACTATCAAGTTTCAACACATCAGCATCATCAAAAATAGCATTAATTTCGTCAATCTTCACCGTCGAAGTAGATGGTGCACGTAACTGTTTAACATGCCCATCAACATATTGTCCTTTACCTTTAGCATTCTTTAATGCATAATAGCCTTTCTTCATATGTCCTTTCTTATGGCAATACTAGCATTCGATATCCCTCTTCCTTGATTTACTTCTACTCTTATTCTGTTGACCATTCTTTTACTTGTTCTTGCTCCTGCCTCATAGTTGATTCTTTCCTTGGTAAGAATCACTAACATTATATGCATCTCCACTGTGAGTACCAACCATAGATTTTCTATGAATCTCCTCACTCAAGAGTGCTCCATATATGTCATCAAAGACGAGTTTACCACCACATGCACTATTGCTAATAGCTGTGCAAAATGTATCCCATGATGATGGCAAGGTGCGTAACAAGAATACTACTTTCATTTCATTATCCATATCCATTTTTTGAGCTTGTAACTGGAAGAATATAGCATCAAACTCATTTAGATGGGCAGCAACACTATCTGTGTCCTTCATGCAAAGGTCATATAATTTTCTCATCAAATACACTTTATTTGATGTTGTCTCTTTTTCATATGTATTTCATAACTTCTTTGAAAGCTCCTTTGCACTTTCACAGTTTAATACTGTAAAGTAAACATTATCTGCCAGGTACAAGCGAATGGTAGACCTAGCCATTTCATCTAATTCATACCAATCATCTTCATCGTCAGTAGGCTTCTTTGAAATTCCATTTATTGGCTTCCATTGCCTACTTTGAATCGGCACATCTTTAATGTGATTCTTCCATAGAGAAAAGTTTGTGCCATCAAATTTTCGCATGATGGTGGATGCAAGAGAATGAGAATTACGACCACCATGTGCTAGAGAGATGACTCTCTTCCCAACCAAATGCCTCTATATATAGCTCTCTACAGGGGACTGCCATCTTGGATAGGTGGATACTAACCGGTCATGTGTCAGCCATGTACGTGCATGTGCGCCAAGTGTCCCAGTCAACTCGAGTTAACTCAAGTGGATGCTTCTAGAAGGCTCTAGATCTCTTTGGGCAAAATACTCTCTCCATGTCCCCCATGGGGATTGAACCCAAGACCTCCTCCTTCACATCCTTGAGAATTAACCACTAAGCTAAGTGTATCACTTGTTCATAAGTAAGTCTCAACTCAAGATCTTTGATCATATACACGGATGACCAAACGGTGTCCGATTTCAGATCCATCTGAACCGATCACACCCTTACATCATAGACTTACATGAAAGCAGAGAGCAAAAAAAAAAAAAAAAAAAAAAACCAATCATTAACTTGGAAAATACTTATCTCGCAATTAGCTATGTCCCTCCGTTGATCCTTAGGAAGAGGCATTCTTCATAGCCATGCTCACATCTCTCCAAGACTTTGAAGAGAGATTTCTTTTGTCGATCGAAAAAAAATGAAAATCGAAAGCACGATCATCCTTGCTCCAATCTGACATTGCTTCACTTTGGCTTTGATCACCAAGGATCTTCAGATTATACACTCGGGTTTGATTGAAAATCATAACAAAAAACTCAAACCACAAATCTTGAGAGTTCGGGATTAGGAGAAGATTGGACAAAATAAGAGAAATATTTATATGCTCTCAAAAAATTTGAACGCCGTTGGTCTTTACTATAGTTGAGTTTGATACTTGTCTGCCCATGATGCCAATATTCTTCTGCATTTGAGCCTTCTTAGAGATTGATAGACCGAACCCCGTCTGTGCCTGCTCCACAGAATTATGCTCTATTTTGATCTCATTGCCTCTCGCTCAGAACAGCGAATTGTTCTATCGAACTCGCCACCATTGGGTAACCGGCCTCACTACATCAATTTTCTACCCCATGATATGGCAACAAAAAATGCGGAGGCATCAGAAACATTGAAGATGACTGTAGCAGGGATTTGAATCCGCGACATCAAGTAGAACAGTATTCATCGTATCTGCGAGGAGCAGATTCCAAACAGAGCGGCCTTCCCTTGGTATCCAAAGGTGCTCCATCAACAGAGAAAAATTCCCGTCGAAATTCGATGGGTTCTATGGTGATTGAGAAACCGAATCTGACGAAGAAGCTGTGCAAGGCATCTTTGAAAACAGAGCTCATGAACTGCACTTAGCAGATCATGAAGCGCACGAGTACGAAGACAACGAAGACGAGTGTGATGTAGGAGGAGCTTACGACTTCAATGACAAAGATGATGATGGCCATGGATATACTTTATATATGGGCGATACCCGTCATAAGAGGCCAAGCTCTTTCAACGCAGTTTCTCTCGATAAGAGTAATATGTATAAGCTTCGGCACAACCCAAAGAAGAGCCGCCGCTTTGCAGAGGATTCCCCAATGAATGTTTTCTTCACAGGAGGATCTGGTTTCTCCGACTTCCAAGGGCCTATATTCTGCTCCGTATGTAAAAAGTCGTTCTGGTCTTCGAAAGCTCTCTTCGGCCACATGCACTGCCACCCTAAGCGCGAATGGAGAAGAGCTCTACCTCCAAAATATGTATCCGTGCGAGAGGACGGTAACGAATTTGCTAATAAGAGGCTTCTTTCTGAGAAAAGAACGCTGGAGAATTCTAATCAAGAAATGGAGTCCCGTTTAAAGGAGAAAGAGCTCAGATGTGCTCTACAGGTATGTGTTTTTGATGGCGAGCCATGTGTTGACTCTAGATCTCTTTGGGCAAGATACTCTACTCATGTCCACCATGGTGATTGAACCCAAGACCTCTTGCTTCACACTCTTGTGACTTAACCACTAAGCTAAGTGGATCACTTGTATAGAGCACAAGACCTTCTACTAAGTCTCAACTCGAGATCTTTGATCATATACATGGATGACCAAACGGTGTCCGATTTCAGATCCATCTGAACCGATCCGACCCTTAGATCATAGACTTACTTTATTATAGTGGAGAACTAAATGGAATGATAATGGAGCTAGAAGAGTCCAAACACCAACGAATAAGTGTGTCATGGAGTAAACCGACGACTGTATAGTTGACTAAACCAAAAATCAAGAAAACTTTTGCCAAAGTATCCTCTGCAAAATGAGCATATGACTAGTGTCAAAATATCATAAAACTGCAAGTACTCACATGTTTACATGCATAGTGTATCTCTGACTCCACTGCATATAATCAATTACCTAATAGAAGCCAACTAGTCTTATCGAGCAACTATGAACAACTATCATACATCTCCTATGGCGAAGCTGGGTAGGTCTTTCACCTGCATCATCGAAGAGACCCTGACATTTGGGTGTCTTAGAGGTAAGAAAACCTCACCAGGACCCTCTTTATCAAACGTAAAAGGCTTTATGCAAAAATGCAACCGCTATATCAATGACCACATGGACGTACATAAGCGGTATCCACAGAAGTGTACATGTTGTGTATGTGCTTAATATATCAGTAAAATGACACTAAAAGGCTGAATGCATAGCCCAAAAACTAGCCAACAACACTTGCAAGTGTCTGTCAACTCTGATATTTTAGGCTCAAAAAAACCTGCATAAATTTGCAGGGGCCGCTCCCACCAAAATTGAAAACCTCTTGAGAAACCTATAGTTTTATGAGCATGGCTAAAAAGAAAGTCCCAAAGGTAGATATTGATTTTCAAAAAAGTACAAAGAGCATTCTTCTTGATGTTGTTGGACCTATGTGAAGAGAACTGTGTGAGAAAGTACTCCAAAATGGCTCCAAAAACACCCCAAAAGTGCTTCAAAAATAGGCTTTGAAAGCAAAGAATGAAGCTTTGAGGGATCAAAACATGTTCAATGTAATGTTAACCTTATTCTTTCCCCTTCTTCAGACACCAAAAGAGTGTAGCTTAGTGGCAAGAGATTGCCACGGTTAAAAGCGCTCTGGGGAGGGGGGGAGGTAGTACTAGGATGGGTGACCTCCCGGGAAGTATCAGAACCTCTATCTTCCTTGATCCTTGAGGTCCTCCCTCGTGTGTAGCCAATGGTGCCAATGGTGACTTCGGTGAGTCGGATGACAAGGTATGCCAAGGTCTATGCCTTGGTCGTCGCCTTAGTCATAAGCCTTGGAGAAAGCTTTGAATCAAACTGCTCTGATACCAGTGAAGTATTTTATTGGCAATGCACCACGGTGCACTCTGCTTCTCGAGAGCTCCACGATGAGATCCTCAGAGTATAAAACCAAGCTCCTAAGGCCGCACACAATACTGGACACAAAATCTGCAGAATATGCAGAAAAACATAGCACACA
This sequence comes from Ceratopteris richardii, assembly GCA_020310875.1. Taxonomy (NCBI): domain Eukaryota; kingdom Viridiplantae; phylum Streptophyta; class Polypodiopsida; order Polypodiales; family Pteridaceae; genus Ceratopteris; species Ceratopteris richardii. The sequence goes on along the minus strand of CM035407.1, from coordinate 81,508,731 downwards.
GGGAGCACAAAGATAGACTTCTTAGGTCTTAGAAATGTGGTCGAACTTACGGTCTGTGACTGACCAGGCCACTATATGTTTTATTAAAGAACATATACAAAGAAGTGTATGATGGCCATTTGGCCTTTCATATGGACACTAATGGTAATAGATAAGAGGACATGGGATACCACGGTATCTAATTTGGAAGTTAAGATGCAATATTATACTCACCACATGGACTTCTAGATTATGAATAAGGACTTGTATTAGGAAGAGGATTGCTATCGGGGTCGAGAGACACACTTAAAAGTAGTTATCAAAACAACACACTTGAGTTTGAAAGAAACGGAAGTAGATTTTGTATATATATATATATATATATATATATATATATATATATATATATATATATATATATATATATATATATATATATATATATATATATATATATAGAGAGAGAGAGAGAGAGAGAGAGAGAGAGAGAGATGTACCTAGTGCACCTCTCATCTCATCTTTAGAGTTGTATAGTCTTTGTCATATTTAATGGCAATATGCAAGTATAAATACCACTTAAAATTTGAGAATGGTTATGTCATGGTTAGTTATGTAACTATTCCATAAAGTTAAGAATAAATGCATAGTGTCCCTTATGTGATGCCCCCAATAAAAGAAATGCATAGGGTCCCTTATGTGATGCCTCCTCAAGTGGATGCTTCTAGAAGGCTCTAGATCTCTTTGGGCAAAATACTCTCCCCATGTCCCCCATGGGGATTGAACCCAAGACCTCCTCCTTCACATCCTTGAGAATTAACCACTAAGCTAAGTGTATCACTTGTTCATAAGTAAGTCTCAACTCGAGATCTTTGATCATATACACGGATGACCAAACGGTGTCCGATTTCAGATCCATCTGAACCGATCAGACCCCTAGATCATAGACTTACATGAAAGCAGAGAGCAAAAAAAAAAAAATTGAAACCAATCATTAACTTGGAAAATACGTATCTCGCAATTAGCTATGTCCCTCCGTTGATCCTTAGGAAGAGGCATTCTTCATAGCCATGCTCACATCTCTCCAAGACTTTGAAGAGAGATTTCTTTTGTCGATCGAAAAAAAATGAAAATCGAGAGCACGATCATCCTTGCTCCAATCTGGCATTGCTTCACTTTGGCTTTGATCACCAAGGATCTTCAGATTATACACTCGGGTTTGATTGAAAATCATAACAAAAAACTCAAACCACAAATCTTGAGAGTTCGGGATTAGGAGAACATTGGACAAAATAAGAGAAATATTTATATGCTCTCAAAAAATTTGAACGCCGTTGGTCTTTACTATAGTTGAGTTTGATACTTGTCTGCCCATGATGCCAATATTCTTCTGCATTTGAGCCTTCTTAGAGATTGATAGACCGAACCCCGTCTGTGCCTGCTCCACAGAATTATGCTCTATTTTGATCTCATTGCCTCTCGCTCAGAACAGCGAATTGTTCTATCGAACTCGCCACCATTGGGCAACCGGCCTCACTCCATCAATTTTCTACCCCATGATATGGCAACAAAAAATGCGGAGGCATCAGAAACATTGAAGATGACTGTAGCAGGGATTTGAATCCGCGACATCAAGTAGAACAGTATTCATCGTATCTGCGAGGAGCAGATTCCAAACAGAGCGGCCTTCCCTTGGTATCCAAAGGTGCTCCATCAACAGAGAAAAATTCCCGTCGAAATTCGATGGGTTCTATGGTGATTGAGAAACCGAATCTGACGAAGAAGCTGTGCAAGGCATCTTTGAAAACAGAGCTCATGAACTGCACTTAGCAGATCATGAAGCGCACGAGTACGAAGACAACGAAGACGAGTGTGATGTGGGAGGAGCTTACGACTTCAATGACAAATATGATGATGGCCATGGATATAGTTTATATATGGGCGATACCCGTCATAAGAGGCCAAGCTCTTTCAACGCAGTTTCTCTCGATAAGAGTAATATGTATAAGCTTCGGCACAACCCAAAGAAGAGCCGCCGCTTTGCAGAGGATTCCCCAATGAATGTTTTCTTCACAGGAGGATCTGGTTTCTCCGACTTCCAAGGGCCTATATTCTGCTCCGTATGTAAAAAATCGTTCTGGTCTTCGAAAGCTCTCTTCGGCCACATGCACTGCCACCCTTAGCGCGAATGGAGAGGAGCTCTACCTCCATAATATGTATCCGTGCGAGAGGACGGTAACGAATTTGCTAATAAGAGGCTTCTTTCTGAGAAAAGAAGGCCTATATTCTGCTCTGTATGTAAAAAATCGTTCTGGTCTTCGAAAGCTCTCTTCGGCCACATGCACTGCCACCCTAACCGCGAATGGAGAAGAGCTCTACCTCCAAAATATGTATCCGTGCGAGAGGACGGTAACGAATTTGCTAATAAGAGGCTTCTTTCTGAGAAAAGAAGGCTGGAGAATTCTAATCAAGAAATGGAGTCCCGTTTAAAGGAGAAAGAGCTCAGATGTGCTCTACAGGTATGTGTATTTGATGGTGAGCCATGTGTTGACTCTAGATCTCTTTGGGCAAGATACTCTCCCCATGTCTGCCATGGGGATTGAACCCAAGGCCTCTTGCTTCACACCCTTGAGACTTAACCACTAAGCTAAGTGGATCACTTGTATAGAACACAACACCTTCTACTAAGTCTCAACTCGAGATCTTTGATCATATACATGGATGACCAAACGGTGTCCGATTTCAGATCCATCTGAACCGATCGGACCCTTAGATCATAGACTTACTTTATTATAGTGGAGAACTAAATGGAATGATAATGGAGCTAGAAGAGTCCAAACACCAACGAATAAGTGTGTCATGGAGTAAACCGACAACTCTATAGTTGACTAAACCAAAAATCAGGAAAACTTTTGCCAGAGTATCCTCTGCAAAATGAGCATATGACCAGTGTCAAAATATCATAAAACTGCAAGTACTCACATGTTTACATGCATAGTGTATCTCTGACTCCACTGCATATAATCAATTACCTAATAGAAGCCAACTAGTCTTATCGAGCAACTATGAACAACTATCATACATCTCCTATGGCAAAGCTGGGTAGGTCTTCCACCTGCATCATCGAAGAGACCCTGACATTTGGGTGTCTTAGAGTTAAGAAAAACTCACCAGGACCCTCTTTATCAAACGTAAAAGGCTTTATGCAAAAATGCAACCGCTATATCAATGACCACATGGACGATGATTGCTATCGGGGTCGGGAGACACACTTAAAAGCAGTTATCAAAACAACACACTTGAGTTTGAAAGAAACGGAAGTAGATTTTTTATATAGGGAGAGAGAGAGAGAGAGAGAGAGAGAGAGAGATGTACCTAGTGCACCTCTCATCTCATCTTTAGAGTTGTATAGTCTTTGTCATTTTCACCATGTACAACAGATCTTTTTGCTATATAGTCTGGATTTTGGGCATTGTACAAACATTTCACTTTATGTATATTTTCATGCTAGAAATGTAAATATGGATAGGAATTTTTACTATTCTTTCTTGCAAGAGTGTGTTGTTAAAAGTTTTAAAGATCTTTTGTTTGAATTTAGAGATGTTTTTTTACCATCGACTTACCTAGAGGGCTACCACCTGAGAGAGGGGACATTGACCATGCTATTGAGGTAGTTACTAACACTAACCCTATTTGCAAGCCACCTTATAGGCTTAGCATTTCTCAGCATGAGGAGGTTGAGACGCAACTATAGGACTATTTAGATAAGGGCTTCATTAGACCTAGTAACTCATCTTGGGCATTGCCAATGCTCCTAGTTAAAAAGAAGGATGGCTCTATGAGATTATGCATAGACTATAGAGCATTAAATAAGGTAACTATCAAAAATAGGTTTCCAATGCCTAGGTTGGAAGACCTATTTGATCAGTTACATCAAGCTAGGTATTTTACCAAGGTTGACCTTAGATCAGGTTATCATCGGATTAGGATTAGGGGAGAGGATGTCCCTAAGACTGCATTCAGAACTAGATATGGGCACTATGAGTTTTTGGTGATGCCTTTTCATCTCACCAATGCTCCTGCCACTTTCATGAAGCTAATAAATAGTGTTCTGTGGCCTTATCTAGGGCACTTTATAGTAGATTTCTTAGATGATATTCTGATCTATAGTGGATCAAAACAGGAGCACATGGAACACTTAAGGAAAGTATTCTAGGTATTAAGGGAAAATTCACTCTTTGCTAAGGAGTCAAAGTGTGAATTTTTAGAAATAGAGGTTAGATACCTTGGCATATAGTCTCCCAAAACGGAATTAAGATGGATCCTAAAAAAGCAAGAGCTATTATGGAATGGCCACATCCCAGGAACCTGGAAGAGCTGCAATTCTTCTTAGGTTTATCAGGTTTCTATCAAAGATTCATTAAGAATTATGCCAAAATTGTTGTCTCGATGATGGAACATCTTAAAGGGAAAGGGAAAGCCTTTCATTGGGGATATGAACAAAAGAAAAGTATGGAGAAATTGAAAGTACCAATTGCTACAACACCACTTTTACATATAGCAGATCCCAATAAACCCTTTGTGGTTGATACTAGCATGAGTGATTTTGCTATAGGAGGAGTTTTAGTTCAAGATGCTTGACTAGTAGAGTTTCATATTAAGAAACAAGAACTAGCTCAGAAGAATTACTCCGTCTATGAGAAGGAGTTGTATGCAATTGTCTATGCTTTGAAGAAGTGGTATCATTATCTGCGAAAGTCACAATAGTGTTTGATCAAGAGAGCATTGGTGCTCTAATCAAAAAGACATTAAAGATCATAAGGCCCAATGGACAGAGATCCTTCAGGAGTTTGATTATGAGCTTAGGTATAGGAAGGGAAAGTTTAATGCGGTCGTTGATTCACTTAGTTGCATGCCTATGCTCAATGGACTAAGTTTTACTGAGATCACTAGTGAGCTACTTGAGTCCAGTAGAGGGAAATATAGGCTTGATCCTACATATTCTAAGATTTGGAAAGCCATAGAGAACGGGGATCATGATACATGGGTTTCTTGTGATGATGGAGTATCAAGGAGTACTCAAGAAGGATTCAAGTGAAAAAATTACAATATCCATGATGGATATCCTTTATATAAAGGTAAGGTGTGTGTCCCTAGAGATCTTGAGATGAGATGACAAATTCTGTATGAGTGTCATGAAACACCTAGTACACGACACCCAAGAGTTAGCAAGACTTATGATCTTGTTAAAAGGCAGTTTTACTGGCCTAAACATCATAAGGACATCCTAGAGTATGTGCTTAAGTGCACTAAATGCTAGGTCAATAAAGTTGAAAGGTTGAGGATTGGAGGGCTAATCCACCCATTGGATATTCCCAATGGGAAGTGGGAGAGTATTTCCATGGATTTTAGAGTCGATTTACCTAAGACACAAAGAGGGCATGACTTTGTCTGGGAAATTGTGGGCAGATTAACCAAAATGGCAAGGCTTGTTCCAACACGTACTATAGTAAGGACACCTGAGTTGGATAGACTTTTTGTAGAGAATGTATACTGGTTATATGGTCTTCCCTTAGACATAGTTTTTGATTGGGATAGGAAGTTTACTAGCCACTTTTGGAAAGCACTCTTCAAAAGGTTGGATACAAAACTTATGATGAGTATGGCCAAGCATCCATATTCACATGGGAAAATAGAGAGGGTTAACCAAATCCTAGAGGATATGCTTCGAGAATATGTGAATGAAAGGAAAACTAATTGGGAAGAGTACTTACCTATAGTAGAGTTTGCATATAATAGTGCCAAGCACTCTTCCACTGGGCATAGTCCACTTATGCTTATGTATGGGTTTCAACCAAGAGCTCCTTATGCAATAGGATTGCAGAATGAGAAAGTTCAAGCTACAAAGGACTTCTTGGAAGACATGAAAAATATGCTTAGGCTTGCTAAGAACAGTATTAGGAGAGCTCAAGATAGGGATAGAGCCTATGTTGACCCTCAAAGGAGAGACATCAACTTTGAGGTAGGAGAGAAATTTTATCTTAAAGTTTCATCTATATCTGAAACCATGAATACGGGACCTCGTCCAAAACTATCTCCTAGATATTGTGGACATTTCCCAATACTTAGGAGAATAGCCAGATCCATCTAGTATTTCATGTTAGCTGGTTTACAAAAAGACTTGGTGAATCTGACAAATTCATTCCAGATAGTGAGGTAGTAGAGCATATTTCTATTCAATCTATTCCACATGAGTTTGAGAGCATACTACACACTCAAGAGAAACGAACGACAATTCACCTATATAAAGAGTGTCTAGTAAAGTACAAGGATAGCTCAAAAGATAGTGCCACATGGGAGTGGGTTAGCACCCTTCAGATATGGTTTCCCATCTTTAGACTACCTTCCCAAGAGCCTTTTAAGGGGAAGGATACGGGGAAACAACATGGAGATATGACCATGTATTTTGGGTACATGGGGATTTAGTGGGAGTACCATTTCATTGATTCTCTCTTTATTAGACCTTCCAATACCATTTTTGAGGAGAAAAATGGAGTTAAGGGGAAGGAAATGTTATATGGTATCATCTTATAACAGATAGTATGAATAATCTCTTAGGTAATTTTTGAACAGTACACATATGAGTGTCATATCAAACTCATCTGTGTAGCCACATTGATAAATCTAAGATGGAATCCTTTTAAGGGGAATAAACATTAAATAGGTATGTGGTTGGGCAAAGAATTCATCGGTCTTAGTGTTAATCATCATATTCAATCGATGGCACCTTCTTTTCTTCTTGGATTTGCGTGCAGAGGGACCCCTAAAGTGAAGGGAGTCATGAGAGTTCAACAAAAAAGCTACAAAAATTCCATTACTTATGTTTGAAAAAAAACCTAACAAATTTAATGGTTAATAGTTAGTGATGTAACATGTGTGAGTAAAGACATGATCAAACGTAACATGCATGAGTGCACACATGACTAGATGAACATAGGTGTTTTGAAAGATGGTAATGAAGGGAGTTCAAAAACATGTCATATAGAAGGCTTGGGGTCGATAGGGTGATATCAAGATAAAGCATAGATGGTCCCTAATGGTAGCATAAGGGTAATGCAACCTCTAAGTCTAGCACTCATTCTCAATTGATCCAATTGCTAGAGGTTTTGTAGTGTACAAGAGCAAAAACATGCTTTTTGGGAAGTGTGTTGTTAAAGTAAGCTTATGAGATGGGTGTGCGAGTTGTTTAGACAGAGCTGAAATTGGACAACATTTGTTCATTCTCGTCTAGGGCCTACATTTTGAGTTTAGAATCAAGAATAGATTCATGTGCTCTCTAGACTCGAAAAGGTGCTTGGCATAGTGTTTAAGTCACCTAGAGGAAAAGGACGATGTCTTGGGTTCAAGTCCTACGAGATTTCGTATGTTCATTTTGATCATCAATCAAAGTTGACTTTTGTAGAATGAATATCAGTTCCTCTATGGCAAAGGAAGGATTGGAACTTGGGAGGCCCGCTTGAGAGGATTACAAAGTAAGAATGTGCATGCAACATTTCATATTTGAACGTGTGTAATAGATTTGAGAGACAGGTAGGCTAGCCAAGAAACCACATCCATTTGTGTCTCGGAGGATATGAATGGCTCTTCACAAGGAAAAGGAAGGATGCAAATATATTTAGAACTAAGTATTTTTCAATTGATGCTTTGTTCCACTATTGGTTGACATTTTTCCACTATGTTGCACTTAATCTTAGAAGAGCATTGCAATAAGAGACATTTAAATAGAATAACTATAGAACAAAATAACAAATATAGAATATGGCTTCAAGCATACACATGCATTAGCATAAGAGGTTTTTTTTTCAAAAGAATGTGCGTGCATCAAATAAATGGATTCTTATAGCAAAAATCTAGCTTTCCGTTCATTACATGAAGCCTTAATTGCATGGAGGCTATATGTTTTGATATCATTGTGCATCAAAACAAAGCAATAGAAATGCGTTCAGATCATGAATATTAGTATAAACGAATACTTGCATCAATTTTAGCATGCAAACAAATGTAGGTACATGCATGCAATCACAAGCATATGCATGCATGGAAGGCAGTAGTTTGCTTCTTTGCATACACCATGCATTAACGCAAGTGAACGGATTATGCATGCAGAAAACGATTTTCATCGTATTGAATATAGAATTAAAGTTGAGGTAAAGAGACCTTCAAAAGGAAATTGGAAGGAAAACACTCTTGGTTTTACTTAACAAGTTGAACTTGATCCGTTCAACATTATTCCCCGTCTATATTCATCTTTTCATTATAAGACATCAATATAGAAGGAGATGAGCAAATTATAAGAAAGCAAAAACTCTAAAGATTTTAGAACTAAACTCTATAGAGTTTATATGTTATTTAATGGCAATATGCAAGGATAAATACCACTTAAAATTTGAGAATGGTTATGTCATGGTTAGTTATGTAACTATTCCATAAAGTTAAGAATAAATGCATAGTGTCCCTTATGTGATGCCGCCAATAAAAGAAATGCATAGGTTCACTTATGCGATGCTCTACCTAGCGTGCATCACATACGTGACATCAAAGAAAAAAAGGGGTACAATCGCATAAGTGACAATCACCGTTGCTTATGCGATGGTATTAATGACATACACACACATGGATACACATGCATACACACACACATAGAGACATACACATACACACACATGCATATGCCTACATACATACACACATGTATACACACACATAAACATATACATACACATGCATACACACACATACACATATACATACAAAACACATACACATATACATACAAAACACATACACATACACACACTTACACATATACACATACACACACATGTACCTACACACAAAGACACCCACACAAACATACACACACATACAATCACATGTGTACATACACATACATGCTTACACATACATACATGCATGCATACACACACATACACATACAAATACACATACAAACATATATGCATTCACACATACACACATATATACTCCCATACAATTGTATATGTATACATACACATGTGTACACACACATATACATACACACATGCACATACACACACATATACATACACACATGCACATACACACATGAACATACACACACATATACATACACACATATATGCACACACATACACATGTACACACACATACAATCGCATACACACAAGTACATACACACACATATACAGTACACAATGACTTTGATGAGAGCCACAAAATAGTATGTACTTAGTTATCTAGAGATAGAATTTCACACTAGTTGGTCTCACACGTGTTGCCTAAAAGAGATCCAGATAGTTTTGTCACATCATCGTGACAATGCACGATATGCATAGCGCATATATATATATATATATATATATATATATATATATATATATATATATATATATATATATATATATATATATATATATATATATATATATATACACACAAACACACACACATACACATACACAGATATATGTATACACACATTTATACACACACACACATATACATATTCACACACACACATACATATATATAGTTCTAGGTATATATGTACACACGCATATATATATATATAGACACAAATATATAGAATCCTAGGTATACACACATATATATGTGCACACACATATAATGTTCTAGGTCTCTCTCTCTCTCTCTCTCCCTCCCTCCCTCCCTCCCTCTCTCTCTCTCTCTCTCTCTCTCTCTCTCTCTCTCTATATATATATATATATATATATATATATATATATATATATATATATATATATATATATATATATATATATATATATACATACATACATACTTACACACACACACACACACACACATATATATATATATATATATATATATATATATATATATATATATATATATATATATACATACATACATACATACACACACACACATATATATGTATATGTATATATATGTGTATATATATATATATATATATATATGTGTGTGTGTGTGTGTGTGTGTGCATCTATGTGTGTGCACTACAAGAAATAGGGGGGCGTAGCGACGCCCTCGAATCGGGAGAAAAACGAGCACCGTTGCTTATGCGACGTGTGCATCACATAAGCGACGGTGTTGTTTTCGATTTTTTTTAAAAGCGGGATACATCGCATACGTGATGCTTGCGTCACTTATGCGATGCTAAATGTTTGCGTCGCAAATAGAGTCGCTCGATAGCAACGGTATATGCGATGCGGGAAAACTGTATAGCATCGCATATGCGTCATTCTTTCTCGTTTTGGCTACTTACCTGTGTTATCTTTCTCTGATTTTTCATTTTCTGAGCATTGTCAATATGGAAAGCAAACCAGAAATGTGCATAGAACGCACATTGACTCTTAAATTCAGCCTTTAGATCTCGTTCATACAGATGTGTGTCATCCTATTCCCACTAGGTCCTTAGGTGGTTCTCTTTACTTTGTCACTTTCATAGATGATGCTACTAGAAAAGTCTGGGTATATCCTATCGAATCGAAGGATGAGATCTTCCCTACTTTTAGAAAATGGCTTGCTTCAGTTGAGAGTGAAAAAGGAACTAAGATTAAGGCTTTACGTTCAGATAATGGGGGTGAGTATACCTCACATGAATTCAGGCTTTTTTGTCAGTCTAGAGGGACTGTTAAACGATAATACTTCAATCCAACTTTCGGACGAGTATTATCGGGTCCTTGGGTTCTTCGGAGTGGTAGGGGTCTGTTAGACAGAGGCCCTGTACTATTTTCCCAATCCTTTACACAATCGCAAGTATTCCTTCACGTCTTAACACAGTGAGTGAGTTTGAATATTGACTACTCTTCGACACGATGAGTGTTAGAATATTCGGACTGAATATGCTATGGTAGTAACACCGTGGTCCTGCCGTAACTTAAAAATACGAGAATACGCTCTTCTCAATAATTAAATACTTCTCAATAAGACGATTCCATGTGACAAGTAAACACACAGGACAAAAAAATTACACAGACAACTTGGATCGAGATTACTTCAAACTTTGTGTATACTGACTCGAGTCACAGATTTCTACCGTAATTAACTTCTGTCTACACACAGATCCTTGTCGAATACTCAGTGATCGCCGATTATTATATATAACCTGGTCACTTAACCGAAAAGGTACTAAACTTTGTCTTTACACAGTCTCACGCAGGACAACAAACACACAATCTCACAGCCGAGAAATACAGAATCGTATATAACTGATCATCAAATAGACTCACAACACAAAACTACCGAATGGGAATCATTTCAACCAGAGAATAGCAGAATAATTAAATATGAATAGAATGAAACAGTACTCAATGTACTCAGCAATATCTCATACACAGTCTTAAAATATGATACTCGCAATCTCCGAATACTTCAGTTCTCGATGTGATCAACCCTATTCACTACAGTGCTCAACAGAACAGAGACGTATCTAACCTTCTGTCTCTCTCAAATAAATTCCTGTTAACTATCACTCCAAGATTCTGTTTAACACAGTAAATTCTGCTCCACCAATCTAACGAAGCGACGACCTTTCTCTCTTTCTGTCTTCTGCTTTTTATTGCTTTCGCATTCTTCATCTACCGACTCTTGCGTAATTTCCTGCATCTCCGTCATTTTAGCCACAATTCTTGTTTATCCTTCTTCTGCGGTTGCGGTTGTCTCGCTCCGTCAGCCTTGTAACACTGGCACGCACGGTGGACTCGAACCCGCAAGTGCAATACTGTAGGTGATATCCTTTTGCCTGGGGCTATCCCACTATTTTCTTTCTTTACATGCATCAGAAAGACTCTGGCTAATCGTTCATAATGTCCATATCCTGCTGGTGATTCAGCAAATATCTTTCAATCCCGAATGTGTCACTGTACGTGATAGGTCGTCTCTTTCTCCAGAACTTCCTCAAACTCGTATAGCTGGTCTAGTTGCCTCTTTATGAAGTCCCGCTTTCTTATATGCTGTAGCCATACTTTACATACTCGTATTCTTCAGCTGCAGCTCTTCCTTTTTTGAGTTAAATAGCTTTTTGAACATCTAAGCCATTCTGAAAAACATGTCTATTTATACATACAATAAGAATCTACTCTTGATTTCGTTGTTACCTGGACCCACCTTCTTGCTCATGTGCTTTAAGCGCTTCGTCTATGGAATCAAAGTACCCTCTGTGCTGTTGAATCCTCTTCTTCTTGAAAGTTTGTGCGTGTTTTTACCATCTTGGATATATTTGTGTCATACTTGTTGAAAATATCCATGTCTTCTACAGAAGCCATGTAACCATACAGTATCCTATCACCACCTGGCTGAAATATCTTTTTACAGTGTCTGTCGGTCCATACCAGGATTTAACTCCCCAATCCTTTCTGATCGCACTTGTTCTAGTGGCGGAACAAGTCCACTGTTCCCAGGGTAACTTAGCAAACTGTAGGAGTCCGATCCTCTGGTGATGTTGTCGAAGTTCTTGAGTCATCTTCATCATCCTGTAATGTAGTATCGGTTGTAGTCACAACACGGTTCTGTGTAAGTGTGCGCTTCCTGAGTCGCCATCTCAGTATATCCTTTTCAGACATGGTTGTAAGACTTGCAGAATACTATACAGAAAAATACTTTGCCGGGTATACGCATTTATAAGTGCTAGACCTTGAGCTGCCATTTGCTAGAATGATGATATTTCATTCGGACATGACACTTCATGCTGCTTACCGAAATTCTAGAATCAAAAATCATCATTCTGGAGATCGATGCTGGACTTGGAACGTCTTTTACATGTGCGAAAAGTATTATGCACAAAAAATCATGACTTTTAATAAAATATATCAGTACAACACCGGATTTGTAAGCCCGAAATCTATAGTTCTGCTACGAGGCCTTCTAAATACATATTTCTAGCTGATCGAAAGATACGGGCAATCTTTTTCTTAAGCGTTTCTAATACATTTTTCAGGGTGTCGGGTTCTAATAATTAGGCATCTGTCCGCACCGAACTGAGCGCAATAGCTCCCGAAAGTAAATTTTCAGCCTCTGTTTGTAAGAATGCTTCCTGTAAATAAAATTCATTGGCCAATGCTGCATCTCTGGCCATCTTCATATCTGTTACTTGTTGCTGCATTCGATGGATGTAATCGTTTTGGTTACGTACTTGATTGTCGAGTCTTTCTAACTGTTGGTTCAGGAACTGGATCGTTTTATGAAATGCATCTCTTGCCCTTTTCGTATCTGCTAGTTTTTTCTGTTTCTGAGGCTCTTCAATGAGATACTTATGCAGTATGTTGTTAACTGTTGATAAGCTGTTTTTTGTTGTATCCAACTCGAATTCTGTTTGAGTTAGCTGCAATCTAGTTTCTTCTAGTAAGTTGCCTAATGCTACTCTGACATCTTCTGCATCTTTGAAGTTCTGTGTTAACTTATTGATTTCTGCAGTGGCTTCTGTCAACATTTCTTTGTGATTGTTTATTGTTTCCAGAGCTTCATCCCGCTGTTTTGTTATATCTGCTTGGTCACTGAGTCGTTCTTGTAGCTGTTTCACCTGTTCTTGTAGGGCCTGATTTTCTGCTTTTACTATGTATAATTCTTCTTGAAGCGGAGTGATATCGGCTTCCAGTATTTCTATTTTATGCTGCAACTCCTTGTAAATTTTGTCTGTATCAGCTCTCATCTGAGCAGGTAATTGCTGGGAGAGGTTAATAAGAAACTGTCCAATTGATGCTAATTCGGAAAATACATGAACAGATTGTGTTTGTGGAAGTTGTCGTGGTTGGGCAAACGTATCGGTGCGTAATTGGTGAGAATTCGGTGGTGAGTAGTTAGGGGAAGATGATGATGTATGGTCGGGGTGGTCTTGGATGGGATGTGCTTCATGTTGCGGTGGTAAAGTGGGACGAGCTGCGTTAGAGCTAATTACCTTATTTGCATCCTGTTGTTCATTTGCTGAGAAGCCGACATCTGTTGTTTCTGCTACCTTCAGGAGCTTATCTAGTGCATCATTAGTAGGTTGACGTTCATGGATTTGTTGGTTCTCTTGCTGCTGCTGTTGACAGACTTTATCAGTTGACATTGCTTCCGTTTCAGTTTGCTTCTGCGTTTGTAGATGCTCAGATGCTAATGAATACGCTGATGATTCCTGGTGTATCGACGTATTTGTATCGTGGAACCTCTCTTCATCTTGATGCTTGGCCTCTGTTTCTGCTTCTTTGTCTTGCTGATCAGCTTCATTTTCTACTGCTTTGTCTTGTTTTTCGTGTTGTACTTCTTGCTGTTGTTCGGCTTCCTTTTGTGTTACTTCACCTGAATGCTGATCGACCTCCTGTTGCACTTCTTCGTCTTGTCCGATTGAACCTGCTATCTTACTTTCAGAAGAACTGATTCTGATTCGTTTACTTCTGAATAACTGATTAATCTCTTCTTCATCTTCTTCGTCTTCATCTAAAGGTTGCGCTGATTCTTCAATCTGTAGTACTGGTCCTTTTGGTGGTGGTTGTGCTTGCATTATAGTTGGAAACAGAAATGACAGAATGTGTGGTAGTCGAGACCTCCGGGTTTTTCCTTTGTTAACTTGCTTCATAATTGAGACGCACTCCTTATGAATACGTTGAAAGAAAAACGACGCAAAGTTAACAGGTTCTCGGGCAGCTATATCGATGGCAGAATAAAATGGTCGAGAGATACCATAGGTACGTTTTTGAAAATTGAGTATAGCAACTAGGAATTGTAGTGCAGTTCTTTCGGGTTCTGGTCGGCAGAGAATGGCGTATTCATTAGATGAATAACGAGGGAACAATTCTGCCATTCGGGTTACCGAAATCATGGGGAGATTCTCGCGGCCTTGTGGAGTCAAATGGTATACTTCTGCAAACGCTTGGAATGTGATCACAGTTCTAGACGGTAAGGAAAGGAAAACCCATTGTTTTTCGGTGGGAGATACTCGAGCGATAGCGGAAATGATCTGTGCAAAGAAAGGGTGAGCTTCTACTGAGTGCCAGGGTAGCTCGGCGAAACTACCCAATCCTCGTACATGTAGGTAATTTCCTACTTCAGCAGGGATACCATCGGCAAAAGCTGTATAGTTTGCTAGGGATTCCATTACGCACAGATACAAGACGCAGAACACAAGTATTCAGAAAATATAGCCGTGGTCGCAAAAGACTATATTACCTATCCGGCGAGTTTAAGTGAGTTATATAAGAAATTTGTACAGAGAATATTTTAAACGGTACTAATTACACAAAACGGACAGTAATGTCTATATCTGACGTGCATGCATGCAAAGAGAGAAAAAAGGAGCGGGCGGCTGGACATAAATAGATATTAAAGTACGGCGATTACACTTACTTTATTGATTACACCGAATTAAAACAAAAAGGAATTAAAAGACAGAAAATTAAGAAATTTGTGGTACACTGTGTACCCTTGTTATAGCCGAGGTGACGTTACTTGATACGGCCGTAGCTTAGAACCGTTTATCGCTTTTGGAAGTGGTTGTCCAGTCAATGTAGTCAATCGAAAAGTAGCCGGACCAACTTGTTCTGAAATCTTGAATGGACCGAACCAACGTAGCTTGAATTTTCCTGCTGATCTATTGGACTTCGCATTGTAAAAAAGAACAAGCTGTCCTACCGAAAATACTGGAGTCTTTAAATTTCGGTCATGTGTCCTGGCCTGTCTTAATTGGATTTCTTTCATAGTTAAGAAACTGAGCCATCGGTGCTCATCTAATTCTCTAAGTGTTTCCAACCGAAATACCAATGACTCTTCGGGTAAAAGCTTCCGAGACATTGCTACTCTTAAACTTGGTATTACAATTTCTATCGGAGCTATTGCTTCTATTCCATAGGCTAATTTAAATGGTGTCAAGCCGGTGGTTACCTTATATGTAGTGCGATAGGCCCATAAGACTGCAGGTAGCAACTGATCCCATCTTTCCGGTGTTTCTCTAGTTAATTTCTGAAGCATATTCAACAAAGATTTGTTGGTACTTTCTGCCAATCCATTTGCACGAGGATAATATGGTGAGCTGAATTTATGACTGATTTGAAATGACTGTGTTAATGCTTTCATCAAATTGTTCATAAAATGAGTGCCCTGATCTGAAACAAGCTCTAGTGGCAATCCAAATCTTGGAAAGACATCTGATAATAGATATTTCGCTACTTCAACTGCTGTAGCCGAGCGTAAAGGCCATGCTTCTGCCCACCTGGTTGCGTAATCTGTGCAAGTCAATATATACCTGTTATTGTTGAATACCGCGGGAGGTGTGATTGGACCAATGAAATCAAGACCCCATTTCTGAAATGGTTCTAAAGGAAGTACTGGATGAAGTGGAAAGTAATGGCGTTGTAGTGGTTGTCCAGTTCTTTGACAGCTATCACAAGTTTTGATAAATTCCAATATATCTCTGTACATAGTTGGCCACCAAAGTCCACTTTGCAGAATTTTTCGGTGAGTAAGATCTGCTGCAAAATGTCCTCCTGTTGGACTTGAGTGAGCTAAATTGATGACTGAATTTACTTCATGTGGTGGAATACAGCGAAGTAGGATTCCGGTATGATCTGTATAATATAGTTCTCCAGCAACTAACCGGAATCGTCGACTAAAACCTGCAATTTTTCGGCGTGTAGCTGTGGGGACTTCAGAAGGTAGACATCCACTTGAAAGGAAGGTCAATAACTGATCATAATACGTAGTTGGCACTGGTTGGTTTGACAATTCTTCAGTAGTTGGTTCTGAAGTATAAATGGCTGGCGTTGTATCATTTATACCAACCGGAGGTTCACCTGAATCTAAGCGTGACAAAAAGTCTGCTAAAGCATGTGAAGTACCTGGCCGATGAACGACATCATAGTCGAATTCTTGCAATAGTAGAACCCATCGTGCTAGGCGGCCACCTATATGTTGCTGTCGAACCAAGTAAACAAGTGTAGCGTGATCGACATGAAATGTAAATTTTCGGCCCAACAAATAATGTCTGAATTTTTTTACCGAATACACTAGTCCTAAGCATTCCCTCTCACTTACCGAGTAGTTCTTCTCTGCAGGTGCTAATCTTCTGCTAGCATAGTATACTGGTCTAAACCATTTATCTGTTTGTTGCATTAGTACACTTCCTATTGCTATATCAGATGAATCAACAAATACGTGAAATGGGTGATCCCAATCTGGTGGCTGTAAAATGGGAACCTGTGTTAATAACTGTTTCAGTCGATCAAATGCTATCTGACATTCTTGAGTCCATTCGAATTGCCTTGCAGTCTTGGAAATTAATTTGTTCAGTGGTATTGCCACATGAGCAAGCCACCGTAAATGCCTTCCATGCCACCTCACTTGTCCCATAAATCGCATTACTTCCTTAGGTGTATTAGGCACCGGAGCTTCTAATACTGCTGAAATTTTATCAGGATCAACTTGAATACCCTGTGCTGATATGATGTGACCAAGTAACTTACCACATGAAACCGCAAACACAGATTTGTTTGGGTTTAAACACAATCTATATTCTCTGCATCTCTGAAAGCAACATCGTAAATGTACTAGATGTGCGATCATTTTACCGAAAATTGAAAAATCGTCAAGGTATACTTGCATGAATGAGGTGAGATAAGGAGAAAATATCTCCTGCATACATCTTTGAAATGTGCTTGGCGCATTCCTCAATCCAAACCACATTACTGTACAAGCAAAGACACCCCAATTTGTAATAAATGCAGTTTTTGGTATATCCTCTTCAGCCATTCTTACTTGGTTATATCCACTGTATCCATCTAGAAATGAATACATCTCATGACCTGCTACTTTGTCAAGCATAGTATCCAAAAAAGGAATCGGAAAAGGATCCGGTATTGTTGCAGCATTTAATTTCCGATAGTCTACGCAAATTCTCAATTGCTTGTTTTTCTTCGGTACAATTACAATCGGTGAAATCCATTCCGCATGTTCTATTGGTACTATGAATCCCACTTTTAATAACCTATCAAGTTCAGCCTTTACCTGAGATGCATAATGTGGGTTCATCCGGTAACTGGTTTGCCTTATCGGTTTCACTTCTGGTTTTAGCATAACTCTGTGTTGATAGATACGAGGATCCAGGCCCTTCATGTCTTTGTAATCCCATGCAAAGACGTCAGTAAATTCTTGGAGTAGCTTGATTAAATCTGCTTGAAAGGCTTCAGGTAAGTTTTGCTTTATCTTTACAGGACGAGGGTGGTCTTCATCTCCAAGATTATAAGTAATTAACTGGTCTTCTGGAACATAAAATTGTTGATATTTCTCTGTATCAGCTGATGGTTCGAGAAGTTGCTGTAATTCATTACCTTGAATCGAAATGGTATTTTCCTCCTTAATTTCTTCGACAATGGGTATTACTGTACATACTGAAGCATTCCAGGTATCTACCACAGACTGTAGATCAATAGTTCCTACTCTCATCAAATCAACATTATTCTTCAGAAATTCTTCTTCTTCGTCATCCGACAATCCATCTAACATATGGACTGGTTCGGCAAAATATGGTCGAGCATGTAACTCACAGGGTTGTATAGCATCTAATTTTACAACACATTTGCGATTTTTATCTTTGAACGTAAGTTCCTGGGCTGACCAGTCTTGAATTACCTTGGCTTGTTTCAACCAAGGACGACCGAAAAGTAGATTGTAGTCTAGGGTGGATTCCGGCAATTCTAAAACAACAAAAGTCATCTTGAATGTTGTGTCTTGGACAGTTATGGGTATATCTCGGACCAGTCCTACTGGATGAACTCTAGATTGATCAGCCATCCTAACAAAGAATTGAACTGGTTCTATCTTAGTCCATCCTAACTTCTTACAAAGTGACGCAGTGGCAATATTCACGCCGGACCCCCCATCAATTAAAACTTGTGGAATTTGATGTTTATGAAACCATACCGTAATCAGAGGAACTGAGTGATCTACCGTAGAGTCTGGCTCTGGTTGTACTGTTGCGGTAGCCGGAATGCAAGCAGATTTTGTAGTAGACTGTTGTTGAAATTGTTGGCGTATTCCTGGTACTAATGCTAGTAATTGCCCGAAAGGCAATGTGATGGATGCTTTTGACAATATATCCCAAGCTGGTTGCAATTGATTTGCATCTTCCTTAACTGTTGAGGATGAAGCTTGGTCTGAAGATGGTAGTTCTACTGTAGATGAGGTACCTGCTTCTGTATTGTCAGCACGAACTTGTGTTGTATCCGGGGACTGGATCACTGGAGTAGGTTCTCGAAAAACAGGTGATTCTACGGTAGTCCACTGGCTAGCCTTATGATACATTCTATGTTGTTCACGTATCCCTGGCTCAAATAATTCTGCTGCTGGTTGCAATTGTTTACCGGAACGAGTTTGAACTGCTGCTGCCTGCGTCTCTACAGGTGTGATTGTTACCACATTGGCCATTGGGTTTTGACGTTCCTTTTTCCTTTGATCATATTCCGCTGCATCTCTACAGAATCTTCTAATATGGCCCAATTGTCCACAGAAATGACATCGAGGTGGTGGTAAATTTTGATTTTCCGGTGGTGGTCCATTCTGCCAGCGCGGTGTGTTATAGTTGTTGTTCCTCTGTCCTCGATAATGTCGATACCCTTGTTGTTGATTGTGTCTCAAATGTGGGGGTACATATTGATTGGATGACTGCCCTTGTTCCTGAATAATTGCATTAACTGTTGCTGCCCCTTGTCTTCTAGCATTGTATGCACAATTCTCAGTGGTATGTCCCACAATGTTACAGATGGCGCAATAGGTCTGATTTAACGCACACTGGGCACTAGTATGTCCTGAATTCTTGCAGATAGTGCAATATACTTGCCTAGTTATATCTTCAGCTATATGTTTGTTTGTTTTAATCCATTCCAAATCCTCTGAAAATCCACCAGCTTTGTTTTCCAGCTGAAGGGTCATTGCTATCACTGCATCGAGGGTCATGGCTCCTACACATCTTATAATCATGATTTGCCTAAGTTGAGGAAGCAAGCCATTGATAAACCACTGTGTAATAACATCGTCTGGTAAATTAGCATGGGCCTGGGGTAGCTGTCTTAAATGAGTTCTGAAAAGGGTAGCATACTCTTGTACAGTTTGATTTGGTTTCTGTCTATTGTTCTGTAAATACTCAAAGATCTCTGCAGGATTCTTTTTCAGCCTGAATCGCTGCAGAAAAGCGTCTCGTACTGCTTCATAAGTACCGAAATGATTAATATCATATTCAGTAAGCCATCTTGCTGCTTCATTCACAAGTGTGGATTGAAAAACAATTGCTTTGTATGCCGGATCCGGTGGATGGTTGAGGACAGCGTAACTGATTTCGAAGGTGCGTACGTGAGCATCTGGATCATCTCTCGGAAACCCACTAAACTTTGTGTATGTTACTCCCGTTGAAGCCAATCTGGGTTGACCTAATTGTCGTTGTAGTTATTCATTCATCGTAAATGTATTATACACTCCTTCTGTATTTCTGGTTTGAGTTTCTGAACTACCGGAATTGGTTTCGCCCAATGGCACACTTTCCGGTGCAATTAGCTTACTTACTATATTGCGAATTTCTGTTTCGAATAGTCTTCCTTCCTCCTTGATATCCAAAGTAGGAGGACTTGCTTCCAAACGTTGTAGTTGAGCTGAAGATTCAGCCGAAAGTGCTGAATCGTCACCGAAAAACTGTGTTTTTCTTATCGAAATTCCACCGGAAGGATTCAAAATTGTGACTGGATACAGCGTAGATTCGCCTGTATTAATTTCCTTCCCTAAAGTGTTTCTAATCGTATCTGAATCTATTCCGAAGACTTTTATACTAGATTCCAACTGCGTCTTGGTAGGTTCCAAAATTGCTATATTTTCGACAGTCTGCACCGTAGTAACACCAGGCAATTCTAGAGATGTACTACGTTCTACCGTAATTTCACCGGAATCAGTGTTATCGTTTGTCACTTTTTCGACAACTGGGTCAGGTCTAATTGCACTAGTACCTCCCAAAGTTGTTCTTAATACCCCTAACTGATGATTCTTGGGATACTTTTCACCTGATCGAGTAATCGGCATGTAGCATTTCCGTACTAATCATATAGTATTACGAACAAACAATATTGCAACAATCTGATTCTGTTACTACTGTCCTTCCAACAAAATTTAGTTTGAACAAAATACCAGGCAATCTCAATGCCACATCCCTAGTAGGATCGCCAATGTTAATACGATAATACTTCAATCCATTTTTCGGACGAGTATTATCGGGTCCTTGGGTTCTTGGGAGTGGTAGGGGTCTGTTAGACAGAGGCCCTGTACTATTTTCCCAATCCTTTACACAATTGCAAGTATTCCTTCACGTCTTAACACAGTGAGTGAGTTTGAATATTGACTACTCTTCGGCACGATGAGTGTTAGAATATTCGGACTGAATATGCTATGGTAGTAACACCGTGGTCCTGCCGTAACTTAAAACTACGAGAATACGCTCTTCTCAATAATTAAATACTTCTCAATAAGACGATTCCATGTGACAAGTAAACACACAGGACAAAAAAATTACACAGACAACTTGGATCGAGATTACTTCAAACTTTGCGTATACTGACTCGAGTCACAGATTTCTACCGTAATTAACTTCTGTCTACACACAGATCCTTGTCGAATACTCAGTGATCGCCGATTATTATATATAACCTGGTCACTTAACCGAAAAGGTACTAAACTTTGTCTTTACACAGTCTCACGCAGGACAACAAACACACAATCTCACAGCCGAGAAATACAGAATCGTATATAACTGATCATCAAATAGACTCACAACACAAAACTACCGAATGGGAATCAGTTCAACCAGAGAATAGCAGAATAATTAAATATGAATAGAATGAAACAGTACTCAATGTACTCAGCAATATCTCATACACAGTCTTAAAATATGATACTCGCAATCTCCGAATACTTCAGTTCTCGATGTGATCAACCCTACAGTGCTCAACAGAACAGAGACGTATCTAACCTTCTGTCTCTCTCAAATAAATTCCTGTTAACTATCACTCCAAGATTCTGTTTAACACAGTAAATTCTGCTCCACCAATCTAACGAAGCGACGACCTTTCTCTCTTTCTGTCTTCTGCTTTTTATTGCTTTCGCATTCTTCATCTACCGACTCTTGCGTAATTTCCTGCATCTCCGTCATTTTAGCCACAATTCTTGTTTATCCTTCTTCTGCGGTTGCGGTTGTCTCGCTCCGTCAGCCTTGTAACAAGACTCATAGAGAGTTTACAGCTCCTTATACCCCAGTACAGAATGGTGTAGCTAAGAGGATGAATAGAACTATTCAAGATAGAGTAGTCTCTATGTAGCATCATGAAAACCTCTCACAAGGTTTTTGGGCAGAAGCAGTATTGAATGCAGTTCATGTGATTAACCTTTCATCTAGTACTGCCAAAGGTTTGAAAGTGGCTGTAGAGCCCTAACCGGTTGAAACTAAAGGTACAAAGTATTTTTCCTCTTAAGGTTCAAAGGTTGAATCTAAATCTTAAGGTGCAAAAGTAAAAGAATTAAAAGGAAAGGTGAAGGTGGAAGGCCGCGTACGAAAAGGTGGAAATAGGCCGCCCAATCAAAATTTTATTTTAAAAGTCACTCTTGTTCTAAAGTCACTACAAGACAAAGTAGCGAATCGTTGAGGACCAGTTCAAAAAGACAATCTTGGGACATTGAAAGGACACCAAGATTGTATTGCAGTTAGAGTGCGCGAACCGGCGGACTCTCAAACAAAAGGAAGGACAAAGGCTATTCTTACACATTGGGAGTTGAGAACAAGAGAGAGCTTCAGAGGAGCAAGAGAGGAAGCAAGAAGAGCCTCCAGTGTGCGACGACATTCAAGAGTGCAAGAGGTGCCAAGAGGAAGTGTGCAGAGAAGAGAGAAGACTGGCTGGATTCCAAGAGCTCCAAGGGCTATTGCGTGCGTGCGCAGTGATACCAATTCCTTAGCTTGGCGGAAGCTTAGTGCAAGGTGTGCACAAGGGAAGCGGGAAGCAAGTGAAGGATTGGTGCTCGAGAGGCCGCCGCTAGACGACTCGAGATAATTGGTCTTCAGTAATTAATACTCTCTAAAGGGGTATTTAGTCATTGATTCGACTGTATGCGCAGTCATTTGTAATTGTTGAAGGAATTAATATTCAAGGTCTCCAAGAGTATTCCTTTGCAGAAGTTCTCACTATTACTCCATTTTCATCATCTCCTTTTTCTCCTACAAACCCTCAAACTCCTTCTTGTCCCCGAATCCCTAACAAATTTGGCACACCCGGTGGGATTTCCAAGGAGCTTTAAGCATAGGAGACTATATATTGCCATTGGAGGACAACATTCCAGTGTCGACAACATTACTCCAGTGGGCCAAAAGGTACATCCTTCTATCAAGGTCTCATTTTAAGTGGACTATGAATAGCTCATGACCGCGACCCGGTCACAAACCTTGAGAACCAAGTGCAAGCAGACAAGAAGAAAGGCGAACCGAAGATCATCGAGTCCACTTTCATCGACTGCATCGGTAGGAAGCATGGCAGGACAGGTGGACCTAGTAATCTTGCTCTCCAGGTTAAACATAAAATTCCCCTCCTTCAGAGGATTAGCCCATGAGGACCCAGATGAGCACATTCGACGATTTCTTTCACTATGTAAGACTAGGGGACTAATGGGTAGGGAAGATGCTTTCTTGATACTCTTCCCCGCCACATTGGAAGGTCTGGCAGACAAGTGGTTTAGTCAGTTTGCCGAAAATCACTTTACCTCTTGGGATTTGATGAAAGAGGCCTTTAAGAATCAATTTCAGCAGGGCAACACGGCTGAGATCATTATAGAAGAATTGGAAAACTTGAAGTTGGGTCCAGGAGAGAAGTTCCCCGAATTCGTGACCAGGGCAAAAGCATTAATGGCTAAATTACCGGATCCACCACACGACTTCTTTGTCAAGAAGTGGTTAGCCAAACCTTTACCTGTGGTCACCCAATGCAAAATAAAAGAGTTGGTACTACCTACGGCCTCTGTTGAGGAATTCATCAACACGGCCACCCGCTTGGAACAAATAAGGCACCAGTATGGTACAACGTCTTCCCAACTATCACATGGTACAGAACTGGAGGACCCAGTGAGCCAGTTAAGAAGGGAATTGGAAGGCTTGAAGAGGAATAAAGCCTATACGGAGGAGGAGACTACTGTAGCTCAGCTGAGAAGAGAGATTGAAGCCCTCAAGCTCCAAAAGGAAGAGGAAGCCCAAGCAGAGGAACTAGCTCAGCTGAGGCAGGAGTTGCAAGAACTAAAAGGAGGCGGCATTAAGAACGGACTATGGTGCTCCATGTGCAGTAAGCAAGGGCATATAGTAAGTGAATGTCCTTTGCTAAATGTGACTTGTCAATTATGCAGAAAGATTGGGCATGAGGCCCATGAATGCCAATCAAGGGGAATACCGACAACGACATACTGGACACAAGGCGGGCTCTTGCCACCAGCAAATGTAATGGCAGCAGCAACAAACCAAGGTAATAACTATAATCCTAGACCAAGAACTAACCTTGCAAATGGGCCTAGAAGGCCAATTATTTGCTTCAGGTGTGGAGAATGTGGGCACTACCAAAGTAGGTACACCCTACCAGAGAATGCACCGCCTTGCAGGAACTGCCCTGAGGCCAGAGACCATTATACAAATTGTTGTCCTAAGAATCAAGCCTCTTCATCACGGCCCCATATCCAAATGATTTCTGTGCAGGAAGAAGAAATGGAAAATCAAGTTAAGGTGCCGTCACCATCTACCAGGGTGGTGCAGTTAGAGGAAATTGACTCTTTTACTGTGCAGACAAGAAGCAAGGGGAAGGCTCCAGTGGACGTGGGTCAAGAATCATTGATTAATGGATTAAACAGAGACAAAGGTGTGTCCGAAGACCTAGCCACCACAATTGCAGACACAAGGAAAAAGGAAAATTGCATAGGTACCAGTGATGCCATTGGACAGGCATTCAGCAGGGCTCATGAGGAGTTGGACAAGTCAAATGGAGCCCAAGCTCTTAAGGAATCAGAAGCCTCCAGACTGCTCAAGTCCATGAAAAAGGAGGTTAGTATTCTTGATTTAATAAAGATGGATGGGAAATTCAGGTCAGAATTATTACAGATAATTGATGAAGCTTCTACGACAAGCTTAGTAGCTAAGACTGCTATCTTACATCAAGGGATAATCAGGGGGGAAGCACCCCTTACAGATTATAAAAGCCCTCGGCTCACAATATCAATCAAGGGCCATGAATTCAAGGTGTTATTGTAGATGGTGGTTCTGGCATCAATTTGATGCCTGAACATACCATGAAAAGGATTGGACTCCACCCTTCAAGACCTGCAAATTTCACGGTCACTTTGGCAGATCAGAGCAAAGTAAGGCCCTTAGGGGTAATCCCAAAAGTTCCACTTGAAGTACAACGTAATCTATTTATCCTGGATTTTGTGGTTTTAAGATTGCCCCAGGTTGAAGGAGGATTTCCTCTCTTAATTGGAAGACCTTGGCTGAGGCATGCCAGTGTCATTCATGATTGGGGTAAGGACACCATGTGGGTACAAAAGAAAGGGCAGGAGCTGACACAAATTCATTTAGAAGAAGGCCCAGACAATCAAGGAAACACGAGTATGATGCAAACAGTGAGCATTTGCATGGAAACAGAAGCGGAGGATCAGCCCCAAATAGATTTTGAGGAAGAAGAGGATATTTTAAGTTGGCTTCATGCCGACAACTCTTCTTCTTGTTTTGGAATTTTTCTTGATAATCCTGGTACATTTGGAGGTTATGATGAAGACAAAGGAAAGGTCCAGGTTGATGGATTGGGAGAGCCCATCACTGACCACAGAAGGGGCAGGAAGATACCCCTCAAATACAAATTGGAGGAGGATGTGTCAACATCAGATAAGGAAGTTTCCCAAGCTAAAAGCAAGGTAAAAAATTCTGAGGTTGAATGTTCTTTCCCAATTCAAGAAATCCCTGCAGGATGGATACAGGACAAGGAGGAAAACATCCAAGTTCAAAATACACCTGCTTATGAAGCAATGCACGAAAAGCTAGTAGAAGAAGACAAGGAAGCAGATGCACAAGAAGATAATCTGGTAACAAGAAATCCGATTCAAGAAGTACATTTATGCAACCAAAACAATAATCAACCAGTTCTAGTGGCCACTTGGTTGTGGAGCCACCCAAAGCTCCTGGAAAAGGTAAAATCATTCTTAACCCAGTATGCAGATGTTTTTGCCTGGCATTATAAAGACTTAGAAGGAGTGCCTGCATCTTATGGAGAGCACAGAATTCCTCTGGTTGAGGGAGCCAGACCCATCAGAGGAAGGAGTTATAGACTCAATCCAAAGTATGCCGAAGCTGTCTATGTGGAAATCCAAAAGATGGAAGATGCAGGAATCATCATTCCTGTGGAACACTCAGAGTGGCTCTCGCCTATGGTTATAGTACCAAAGAAGAATACTAATAAAATCAGGATTTGTGTGGACTTTAGAGCTCTCAACAAGGTGACCATTCCAGACGGGTTCCCTATGCCTTTCGCAGAACAGGTCATTGAAGAAGTGGCGGGGCATGCACTATATAGTTTTATGGATGGCTTCAGTGGCTATAATCAAATATCAATACACCCAGAGGATCGTGAAAAGACTGCTTTTATCACACCGTGGGGAACGTATGTGTATGTAAAAATGCCATTTGGGCTAAGAAATGCTCCAGCCACATTTAACAGAACTGTCAATCTCATTTTTGGCCCCTTATTGCTGGAATCACTTAGAATCTTCATGGATGATTTCTCTTCATTTTCAGGATCTCACAAAGAAACTCATTTAGATTGTTTGGACCAGCACCTGAGACAGCTGCAGAATATTTTCCAAAGATGCAGAGAAACCAAGTTAAAGCTCAATCCAAATAAATGTCACTTCCTTGTAACAGAAGGAACCCTCTTAGGACATGTGGTATCCGCTAAAGGTATGGCCCCAGATCCTGACAAAATTCTCTCTATATTAAAGTTACCTAAACCCAAAACTCCTAAAGAGATCCAGAGTTTTTTGGGGCATACCGGTTATCATAGAAGGTTTATAAAAATGTATGCAGAGATAGCTAGACCTCTGACTAGACTCACAGGTAAAGAAGTACCTTTCAAATGGGAAGAAGAGGAGGAAAAAGCATATCAGACATTAAGGTCACGGCTAGTGTGTGCTCCTATCTTGGTCACCCCGGAGTGGTCAAAAATCTTTCATATACATGTCGATGCCAGTGCATATGCAGTGGGAGCAGTTCTGACTCAACCTAGTGAAGAATTTAAAATGGACAGGCCAATTCAATATGCCAGTAGAATCTTGACCAAGGCTGAAAGAAATTACAGTACTACCGAAAGGGAAGCACTAGCAATGGTCTTTGCAGTTCAAGAATTCCGCCATTACTTATTGGGGGTAAAATTTATTATTATATCAGATCACCAACCTCTCAAGTACTTACTCAACAAACCACATGCTACGGGTAGAATATGGAGGTGGTTATTGTTATTCCAAGAGTTCGATTTCTCGGTAATCCATAAGCCAGGAAGAGAAAATGTGATGGCGGATCACTTGTCCAGAATAAATAGGAAGGATCAAACCAGGGGTATCAATGATGATTTCCCGGATGCACACTTGTTTGCTATACAACCTAAAGGATGGTATGATGATATCAAGCAGTTCATTAATACTGGATTGTATCCAGAAAGTGCTAATGCTGTATTAAGAAAGAGGCTGCTTATCAAGAGTAGACCATATACTTTCATTCAGGGTAAACTCTACAGACAGGGCAAGGATGACAGGATGAGGAAATGCTTAGAGGAAGATGAAGTGAGGAAAATACTGCAATTTGCACATAATGGAACAGGTGGTGGGCACCTTCCAGGGCATATCATGAGCCAGAGAATACTAGATGCTGGTCTATGGTGGCCTACACTCTTTAGGGATGCAGATAATTGGAGAAAAATATGTGATGTGTGCCAGAGGTGTGGACCTAAACCCACCAAGCAAAGACATCACCCTTTGGTAGTTTCCACTTCTTGGCAGCCCTTTGAGAAGTGGGGATTAGACTTTGTTGGGCCTATATACCCTCCGGCACTTCCAAAAAGGGAAAAGTACTTACTGATAGCCACGGACTACGCAACAAAATGGGCTGAAGCTATTGCATCAACGGATTGCTCTGCACAAACAGTGGCTGACTTTTTGTATTGTAACATCATTTGTAGATTTGGATGCCCGCTGGAAATCTGTACCGATCAGGGTACTCATTTTGTTAACAAAATATTGCAGGAAATTTCCAACAGGTATCGCATTTTGCACAGGACTTCTTGTGCATACTACCCACGAGCTAATGGACAAGCCGAATCAACGAACAAAGTATTAATTTCAATGTTACGAAAAGAATGCATGTTGCAGCCGACCTCTTGGGGACGGGCCTATCTGGGTACATTATGGGCATACAGACTGGCCTATAAAGAGACTGGGTATTCCCCCTTTCAATTAGTTTATGGCTTGGTTCCTATTGAACCATTTGAATTTATCAGAGGCTCTATAAGAACGGAAAGACTAGAGAAAAATGGGATGGAAGTTTCAGCAAGACTGACTGCTTTGCATAAACTGGAAGAATCGAGAATTTTAGCATCCAAACAGTTAGAGAAGCTGCAATTACACAGGAAGGAGACTCATGACAAAAATCTATGGCAAAACAATTTGAAGCCTGGAGATTTAGCCCTGCTACACAGACCACAAATTTCTAATCAAAACAAAGGGAAATGGATCCCTCACTGGGAAGGCCCTTTTCGCATTACGAAGATGCTGCAGTGGGGTGCAGTGCAATTGGAAACACTCGATGGCAACACCCTACCTTTGGTTAACATTTCCAGACTCAAGGCTTATTATCAAGTATCATAACCATTGCATTTTCCTTTATCTTGTTGGTTTTGGATTGTTTTAATAAGTAGTAATAATCAGCTCACAGGATTGTTGGGCGTCGTTTTTTATGAAAATCAGAAATATGGGCGCACGTTTTTTTTTCTTTTCTTTCTCAATAAAAATCAAAAAAAATGTTGGGCGCAAGTTTTCTTTTCCATCAATAAAAATCAAGAATTCACCACTTCATAAAAAGAAATTCATCACTTGAATGGCTCTTAGTTTTGCTAAGTAACTTTCAGTTTTGCCCTTTCCTTTGTTTGTCTCTCGGATGGATGAGATTAACATTGTCATCCCCTCTCTTTTTGATCACCTTTTTATGCTAGACCACTCCTTCTTGAGAGGTGCTGCCTCATTCGAAATAGCTATATAATATGGCCTCTTTTTTCATTCTTGCTTCAACATCCTCAGGAATTCCGTTCTTATTTTCAGTGCACACACCAAGTTGTACTAGGGAGGAAAGAAGAAGAGCATCTCACACCCCCCTCACCCTCAATCCCCCTCAACGATCCCCCCTCTCCGACCCTCTACAACCAACCCCCTGGCGGCACCCAACGATCCCCCCTCTCCCACCCTATACGTTCAACCCCCCACCCTCTTCATCACCCTTCGGCACCCCAACCCCCCCTCTCCGACCCTCTACAACCAACCCCTGGCGGCACCCAACGATCCCCCCTCTCCCACCCTCTACGTTCAACCCCCCCCCCTCTTAATCAACCTTCGGCACCCCAACCCCCCCTCTCCAACCCTCGACCACCAACCCCCTGGCGGCACCCGACGATCCCCCCTCTCCCACCCTCTACGTTCAACCCCCCCTTCTTCTGCAACCTTCATCACCCCAACCCCCCCTACCCGCCCGGCACCCAACGACCCTCCCTCAACTCAACCCCCTCACCCCAACCCCCCCCTCACCAAAGAAGCGCCCCCCCCCTCGCCCCCCCTCACCGCACCGCACCCCCTCACCACACCCCCCCTCACCACACCCCCCCTCAACACCCTTCCCCCCCCCCCTCCCCACCCCGCCCGCAGCCCCCCTCACCACACCTCAACCCCCCCCTCACCAAAGAAGCGCCCCCCCTCGCCCCCCTCACCGCACCGCACCCCCTCACCCCAACCCCCCCCCCCACCAAAGAAGCGCCCCCCCCCCCCCTCGCCCCCCTCACCGCACCACAACCCCCCTCACCGCACCCCCCTTACCACACCCCCCCTAAGCGCCCCTCCCCCCCCTCCCCACCCCGCCCGCGGCCCCCCTCACCCCAACTCGCAGCGCCCCCCCCCTCGCCCCCCCCTCACCGCACCACAACCCCCCTCACCGCACCCCCCCTCACCACACCCCCCCTCAACACCCCTCCCCCCCCCTCCCCACCCCGCCCGCAGCCCCCCTCACCACACCTCAACCCCCCCCCCCCTCACCAAAGAAGCGCCCCCCCTCACCGCACCGCACCCCCTCACCGCACCCCCCTCACCATACCCCCCCCTCAACACCCCTCCCCCCCCCCCTCCCCATCCCGCCCGCTACCCCCCTCACCACACCCC
The DNA here is from genome assembly GCA_020310875.1 of Ceratopteris richardii. Taxonomy (NCBI): domain Eukaryota; kingdom Viridiplantae; phylum Streptophyta; class Polypodiopsida; order Polypodiales; family Pteridaceae; genus Ceratopteris; species Ceratopteris richardii. The sequence goes on along the minus strand of CM035407.1, from coordinate 81,478,203 downwards.
AACCTCCCCCCTCACCAAAGCAGCGCTCCCTCCTCGACCCCCCTCAACGCACCGCAACCCCCCCCTCACCGCACCCCCCTCACCCCACCCCCCCTCAACACAACCCCATCCCCCCCTCTCCATCGCAGCGCCACCCCCCTCATCCTACACCCAAACCCCCCTCCAAACCCCATCCGACACCCAACCCTTCCCCCCCCTCTCCGTCGAGCAGCATAACCACCCCCTCATCCTACACCCAAACCCCCCTCCGACCCCGCCCGACACCCAACCCCCCCTCTCTTCCACCCCGCTTTACATCCATCCACCCCTCCCAACCCTCCGCCTCCTACCCCACCGCACCCCCTCCATCCTCCCCGTCCACCACCCTCTTTCTCCCATCACCCTCCACCCCTCCACCCATCTGCCCCTATCCCCATTTCCATCAATGGCGGACCCCGCTCCGAATACTCGTTCTGATCCTCCCTCCACAATTCCCGCTGACCATCCCAATCCACCTCCTCCTTCCTCGGCAGAACAATCTGTTCAAGCGACTCCAACAGCAACTATGGCCCTGGATCTTCCCATTTATTCCATAGACTCTGATTCCAGCTACCTTTATTCCCCACCTCCCCTCCCGCATCCTCCTTCTCCTTCCCCATCTGTGTCTCATTCATCCCACCCATCTTCACCAACAGGGGATTATATGCGCCTGTTTCTCCCACCTGACATACACCTGCAAATCCGAATGCATCTATCCATACCTACCATTGCCCTTCGTCAGATGTTTTCCATTGAAGATCTTCAGCAGGCGGGCTTGTGGGGCTTGGCTAATGTTTTCTTCAATAACCCCGCCAATTTTACCCAGGTTTATGAAGCTATCCGCCACTTCCCTCATTTTAGAACCGGCACTCTATTCATCCCAGACATTGCCGCCAGTATTGGGTCTCCCCTAATAGATTTTCGTGCTCCCCCTTTCCTATACTCTGGACTGTCCGCCTCAGCCACTATTGCCTTTTGTACCACACACTTTCAAAGCACTGCTAGGTTTTCGCTCCGCATGACCACCCTTCTCAATGCGTTCATCTTCTTCTTCTTACTACGCAGCCAAACCTCTTCCCTCCCGTGGTCAGATATTCGTATCGCCGATCCGCTTTTTTGCTTTCTCCATAGCCGTCCTTACCCTTACGCACATCTCATTTATAGTTCCTTGAATTTGCGCTCCCGTCGACTCCGCGAGTCTATCTCTAGAGGATCTCATGCATTTTCCATCTATTCTGCACCCTTCGTAGCTTGGCTCTATCGAATACCTGCACACTCGGCGCACAATGCTTCTTATTTACCTACCCACCCTGGACCTTCCATTGCTCCATCTCCCTCCCCCCCTCTAATCTCTATTGACTCCGCTTCCGCCTTGACACCCACATCCGCGCCACCTGATGTAACTTCCTGCCCTCCCCAATCTTCTTCACCCATCCCTCCTGCATCTACCACCTCTCCATTCATACGTAACCTCCCTGATGTAACCTCCATCCCTCCCCATTCCTCTTCACCTATCCCTCCTACCTCTACCACCTCTCCATTCATTACTAATCCCCCTGATGTAACCTCCATCCCTCCCCATTCCTCTTCACCTATCCCTCCTGCCTCTACCACTTCTCCATTCATAACTAATCCCCCTGTTGTAACCTCCTTCCCGGCTCAATCTTCTTCACCTCTCCCTCCTGCATCGACCATCTCTCCATTCATGACTCCCCCACCTCACGTCCCCTACTGCACTACCCAATCTTCTTCCCCTTTCCCTCCTGTATCTACAACTTCTCCATCCATGCCTACCCCTCCTATTATCCCTAGACCTCCCCTCTCTTCCGATTTCACCCCACTTATTCAAACACAGCTCAACCCTCAAAACCCCACCTGTATGCCACCAATTCACCCGCATTTCACCTCCCCCTCTATCAGTAACCTTCTTGTCAGTCCACCGCTCCCTTCCCCCAATCTTTCTCTTCCCACTCCATCTTCCACTCCAACCCTTCATCCTCCTCGGCAGAATATTCCCCCTCCACCTTCCCCTCCCGCTCCAACGGTCACTTCCACTCCGCATTTTGACCTACCATCAACCCCTTCATTTTTGCAATTACTCCAGGACGCGAGTGTAGTCGCTATCGGCAATGCTCAGGCCTCTCAGATTTCCTTGGATTCGGTTTCCGCAGCAGCTTCGGTTCATCAACAGTATATCTCCACAATAGAAAACATCAATCGCATGGCCACCTCTCAATGGCACTCCCTCAACGAAACGGCCCGGTTGCTCAAAGAAGAGCGAGATCATTATCGCGATATGGCCAACTCTGCGATGAAAGCCTTAGAAGATCTTCAGAATCGCTCCAATTTAGGTCTTTGTGCTAATGCTGCATGCCGACGTATCCGTAGGGAAAGGGATCACCTTAGACAATGCCTTAGTTCGCTACAGCTTACGATCGAACAAGCCTCTGCTCCTTTGCCCCCTTCTCCATCAACCTCGGCGGACAATCTCAATCAACCTCCACAATAATTTGCCCTCCTCGGTCTAAATAAATTGCTCACAGTCATAATAATTGCTCTTAGATTCCAGTATCGCTTTGCCAATAATTACCTCATTCTTTTGATTTCTTATCATTCTTGTAGGGTGCATTATATTTTTTCTTCTTAACTCAATAAGATACACACCCTTTACTTTTTTTCTTGCCTCCGTTATTTTCATCTCTGTGTCTTTGCAATTTCTCAGTTGGTATCGCTGTTATCTCTCCGGGACGGAGAGATCTTTAGGTGGTGGGCATCTGTAGAGCCCTAACCGGTTGAAACTAAAGGTACAAAGTATTTTTCCTCTTAAGGTTCAAAGGTTGAATCTAAATCTTAAGGTGCAAAAGTAAAAGAATTAAAAGGAAAGGTGAAGGTGGAAGGCCGCGTACAAAAAGGTGGAAATAGGCCGCCCAATCAAAATTTTATTTTAAAAGTCACTCTTGTTCTAAAGTCACTACAAGACAAAGTAGCGAATCGTTGAGGACCAGTTCAAAAAGACAATCTTGGGACATTGAAAGGACACCAAGATTGTATTGCAGTTAGAGTGCGCGAACCGGCGGACTCTCAAACAAAAGGAAGGACAAAGGCTATTCTTACACATTGGGAGTTGAGAACAAGAGAGAGCTTCAGAGGAGCAAGAGAGGAAGCAAGAAGAGCCTCCAGTGTGCGACGACATTCAAGAGTGCAAGAGGTGCCAAGAGGAAGTGTGCAGAGAAGAGAGAAAACTGGCTGGATTCCAAGAGTTCCAAGGGCTATTGCGTGCGTGCGCAGTGATACCAATTCCTTAGCTTGGCGGAAGCTTAGTGCAAGGTGTGCAAAAGGGAAGCGGGAAGCAAGTGAAGGATTGGTGCTCGAGAGGCCGCCGCTAGACGACTCGAGATAATTGGTCTTCAGTAATTAATACTCTGTGAAGGGGTATTTAGTCATTGATTTGACTATATGCGCAGTCATTTGTAATTGTTGAAGGAATTAATATTCAAGGTCTCCAAGAGTATTCCTTTGCAGAAGTTCTCACTATTACTCCATTTTCATCATCTCCTTTTTCTCCTACAAACCCTCAAACTCCTTCTTGTCCCCGAATCCCCAACAGTGGCACAAGAGTTGTGGATAGGGAAGCCACCATATTATGATCATCTTCGAGTTTTTGGGTGTGAAGCATATATTCATATACCCAAGAATCTTAGACAGAAGGTGAACCATAAGTCAAAGAAATGCATTTTTCTTGGATATGGTCGAGAAGGATAATTCGGATATCGCTTATGGGATCTTGAAACACAATTATTGTGATCAGAAGTAGTGATGTCATTTTCAATGAGTCTAAGATGCATAAACAGCTCATTAAGGAGGTTGAAGTGAGAAGAGCGGTGTTTGAGGATACTAGTCTTCCATTTAGCATGCATAAAAATGTTGCACATAAGGATGTTCAAGAGAATGTCCATTTAGATCAGTCTACACATGTTCCTATTTAGCAACCATTAAGACGTTCTGCAGGTGTCTCATATCCACTTGATAGATATATTCGAGGTTTAGATTTTGTTATGTTAACAGATGCCGATGAGCCTTCTTGCTACAAAGAGGCTATGCAGATAGAGGATCATGTCAAGTGGGAGCATGTCATGAAGAGTGAGTTGGATTCTATTCACAAGAATGGTACTTGAGATCTAGTGCCTTTGCCAAAGGGCAAGAAAGCTTTACCATGTAAATGGGTATATACGCTGAAATTCACATCAGATAGTGCTTCTCCAAAGTATAAAGCATGACTCGTTGCAAAGGGTTTTAAGCAACAACATGGTATTGATTTCGAGGAAATCTTCTCTCTAGAGATCAAGATGACTACCTTGGGTTGCTTGGATTCGTTGCAATGGAGGACTTAGAGCTAGTCCAAATGGATGTGAAAATTGCTTTCTTGATGGAGAGCTTAGAGATGAGATCTATATGGAACAACTAGAGGGTTATGTAGTTCATGGCAAGGAAAGTCTAGTTTGTCAGCTTAAGAAGAGCTTATATGGACTTATAGACAATGGTACCAAACGTTTGATGCTTTCATGAAGTCTCAAGGCTATTCTTGAAGCAATGAGGATCACTGTCTCTACACAAAGAGATGCTCCGATGGCAGCTTGATATGCTTGATACTTTATGTGGATGATATGTTGATTGCTGGGAAGTCGTCTTATGATTTGTCAATTCTCAAAAAGAAGTTGAGTCAAACATTTGATATGAAGGATTTGGGGGTGCAAAACATATTATTGGCATGTGCATTACTCGTGAAAGGAGTAAAAGATGCATATACTTCTCTCAAAGTGAGTACATATCCAAAGTACTTCTTCAGTTCAATATGCAGGGTAGAAAGCCATTGAGCACATCTTTAACCACATATATGAGATTGAGCAAGGATGATTGCCCCAACTCAGATGAGGAAAAGGAATTCATGACCAAAATTCCCTATTAGTCTACTGCTGGTAGTCTCATGTATGCTATGGTAGCTACGAGACCAGACATTGCATTTGTAGTGGGAGTTGTGAGCAGATATATGTCTAGTCCTAGCAAGATGATTTTAAGATATCTAAGTGGCACTAAGGACAAGTTTCTATGCTTAGGTAGAGGGAAATCATCCATTATTGGTTACACAGATTTTGACTATGATGGTTGTGTAGACAATTGTAAGTCTACATGAAGGTACATTTATCATTTTGTTGGAGGTTCTATCTCTTGGAGATCTCATCTTCAAGAACGTACAATTGTTTCCACCAGAGAAGCAGAGTATGTTACAGCAAGTGAGGCATGTAAGGAAGCATTGTGGCTTTCTCCTCTTGCTTGTGATATGGGTTTACCTCAGCATGTAGCTCGTTTGCTCAGTGATAGTTAGAGTGCCATTGCTTTGGCTAAGAATCCGGTCTATCATGCAAAGACGAAGCACATTGAATTGAGGTATCACGTCATTAGAGATTTCTTAGTCACTGAGCGCATTATTCTTGAGAAGGTTCACACTCAAGATAATGTTGCAGATGCTTTGACTAAAGCTCTACCACATGATAGCTTTCGACACTATTGTCACTTGATGGGGGTTACTTGATTCATGATCTTACAAAGTCACTTGTATATTGTGTAACATGCCCATTAGGTGGGAGGTATAGTTTGTATGCTTATGCTCAGGCATTCTTTATCATCCTTTATTTTTCTCCCATACTTACTTTGGCCATAAAGACCTTTAGTGGGAGATTGTTATCATTAGTGTCCATGTGAAAGGCCAAATGGCCACCAAAAACTTCTTTGTATATGTTCTTTAATAAAACATATAGTGTCTTGGTAAGTTAGAGACTCTAAGTTCAACTGCATTTGTAAGACATAAGAAGTTAGTCTTCGTGCTCCCTCTGTACTATGTTTTTCTGCATATTATGTAGCCTCTGTGTGGAGTATTGTGTGCGACCTTAGGAGCTCGGTTTTCTACTCCGAGGATATTGTAGTGGAGCTCTCAAGAAGGAGAGTGCACCGTGGTGCATCGCCAGAAAAATACTTCATTATTCTCCCCTTGCATCATAGATACTATGTATTTATGTGCACTAGGCTATTGGGGAATCTTATGCTTTTTGACCAGAGCATAGTTTATGAAGTTATGAGTGGTAGAGTCATCCATCATGACTGGCACCTTGGTCTTGTATACACTACCATGAAGTTTAACAAAGTCATATGGTCCAGACTAAGGTGACCACAATGACTAAATCAAATAATAGGAGTGCTCAATATCCTCATCCATGTTGTGGTGATCGACCTCTTCGGTAGTACCGCTTTTATACCTCTGATAGTAGTAAGCTTCCAGTACCACCCGTCTGCCACAACAAAGACTCGAACCTCATCAAGCTTGCGGAAATTCGTTGCGCCACCGAATTAGTGTTAAGCTACAGTGATGTTAGAACACCTCTATAATCAAGAGTAGCTTAACAAGGCTTCTGTCACTCAAACTCTATTAGACTGTGCTTTGAATTCTCTTGGAATTCCACCGGAACTTCACCGGACTGTCAGTGGACTGTCACCGAAATTTACCGGAATCTTACCAGAATGATCTTCAATTCTGTTCGTAATTGTTTCAAATGTTTATACGTGAAACAAGGAAGTGATGAGTGAACTTACCTTACTGACAGAACTCTTCTTGAAGTTTAGAGGAAAACTTCATCAGTTCAGAGTGCTATTTTCGGTCCGACTTTGTAGTGTGTGTACATATCCATTTCACCGAAAACTTTGATCCGTATAAAGTAGAGACTTCTAGCTACAAGATAAGCTATGTCTCATACAAAACTCTATATTATTCTGCGAGATATACTTCGTGGTCCTTCCTGAAAACACGTTTATTGAGTAAACCGTAAGTGACCAAAAGTACGTATACGGTGAAAGTGTAACTGTTAACTAACTTTAACCGTAACATAGAATATTCAAACTTCTACTCATACAAAGAATGCGCGCAGAGCTTCCACATGAACATGTGTTTTCTATTAGAGAAGATGTGTACAAACAAGCTTGGCCTCTTCTTGCTCAAGGTATAGAAACTCTCCTACACTGAGTAGTTTCTTATTACCATCTCTCTCAGATGAATACTGACATTTCAGGTTTCTGTTATTCATCTTTACCTACGCGATCTATGGCGTCTTCTATACTACATACGCGATCTCTGACGTCTTCTATCTCTCTCTCTATCTGTATATCTGTATCTCTGCATCTTTGCACTTCTGCTATATTTCATCTCTCTCTTTTGCTCGATTCTTGATTGATATATATATAGACTTCATTCTTCCACGCTCTTCCACGCCTTTCACTTTCGGTATGCTTACGATCCTTCTTTATGTGCGTTATGTGCACTCCCCTGTTCACTACTCTGTTACACGTCTTGTTCTCATATTTACAATTCTTGATTCGGTTTTCTGATTCTGCACGTTGTACAGTTCGGTCGTGCTTCTTTAGTTTTGCTTCTCTTTGTCTTTTCTCCTTCCCTTTTTTTTTGTCTGGATGCCAAATTCGTGAGTGCTTCTTCAACAGCTCCCCCTCAATCAGTAATTTGCATCTTCCGGTCTTCATATATCTTTCTTTCTTTTATACTTGCCTTTTCTTTGAATCTGTTTATCTTTGTTCCATCCAAACTCTTCGTCAACATATCTGCAATCTGATCTTTTGTCGGAGTGTATACAATTTCTAACTCCTTCTCCATTACCTTTTCCCTCAGGAAATGATACTGAATCTCTATGTGTTTTGTTCTTGCGTGAAACACTGGATTCGCTGCAAGATATAGAGAGCTCATATTGTCTCCATGTATAATTGGTATACCTTGATCAATGCCCAAGCTTTTGAGCAAGGTCTGCATCCATATTACTTCTTTAGCTGCTTCTACCAGTCCTTTGTATTCAGCTTCTGTTGATGATAAAGCCACTGTGTGCTGTTTCTTTGAGCACCAGTTTACTAGCTTATCTCCTAGGTATTTTCTGTCATCCTGGTTACCTGCCTAGTCTGAATCACTGTAGGCTCTAAAATTTATATCTGACGTATAAGGATAGTATAATCCTTCCTTAATAGTTCTCTTTATATATCTGAGAACGGCTGCTCCATGTAAACTTCATCTGATATATATCCGTTCAAAAATGCATTCTTGATGTCTAGCTGACTTAGCTTCCATCCTTTTGATGCTGCTATAGCAATTACTATCCTTATGGTTGAAATTTTTGCCACCGGACTAAACGTCTCGTCGTAATCTATGCCATGCGTCTGAGCATAGCCTTTGACTACCAGTCTAGACTTATATCTGGCTATCCTTCCATCTGCAAGCTTCTTTAATTTGTAAACCCATTTACTTCCAATTACTTTCTTACCATTTGGTTTTGGAACAAGTTCCCATGTCTTGTTCTCCTCCAGTGCTATAAACTCTTCTTCCATTGCTTCTTTCCTTTAGCTCCAGCATAGCTCTGAGGTTCTTCATCATCTTTGACCATATATGCATAGTCTTTCTGAGTTATGTATGAAGTATCATACGAGTACCTTTCCGGTTGTCTTCTAATCCTACTTGACCTTCTTGGTTCACATTCTTCATAAGTGTCTGAATACACTTCTTCATCTACGTTTCTCATACCTGATCCGATCCTGGACGTACTCGCATGCATATGATCTTCATCTCTATTCACCTGCACAACTGATTTTCCTTTTTCTTTTCTTCTTACCTCTCCTTCAAATTCTTCAGTCGTATGACTTTGATCTGTATACCAGCTTTTCTGTTCATCAAACGTAACATCTCTTGAAACAATAAACTGCTTAGTTAGAGGGCTCCATAACCTGTAACCCATTTGTCTTTCATCGTATCCGATGAACACATATTTTTCTGCTTTCGGTTCAAGCTTATGTCTTAGTTGAGATGGTACATAAGCATAAGCGACTGATCAAAACACTTTGCAGTGATCAAGTGTTGGCTTCTTTCCCCACCATGCTTCATAAGGGGTCATTCCATCTAAAGCTGTACATGGTAATCTGTTTACCAAGTATGTCGCTGTGTTTACGGCTTCAGCCCAAAGATAATTTGGACAATCCTTCTCGTTTAACATGGCTCGTGCAAACTCAACTAGAGTTTGGTTCCTTCTTTCTGCTACTCCGTTTTGTTGCGGTGTATACCTGCAAGTTATTTCTCTTTTGATACCTGCATTCCAAAGATAATCATTGAACTCTCGGGAGAAGTATTCTCCCCCTCCATCAGACCTCAGTCTCTTAAGCTTTTGTCCTGTGAGTCTTTCAGCGTATGCATGAAAATGCTTGAAGGCTTCAAATACTTCTGATTTTTCTTTTAAGACATATAACGTTATCCATCTTGTAGCATCATCAATGAATAAAACATAGTACCTTGAACCGCTGATCGATCCTTCTTTTGTTGGACCCCATACATCTGTATGTATGAGTTCAAGTACTCCATCATGTTTGAATCCTTTCTTTTGGAAAGGTAATCTGTGGGCTTTTCCCATCTGACAAGCTTCACACTTATGAATCATATGTTGGTTCCGTACGTTCGGTAAACCCAATACAGACTGATTTGCAATCATAGCTTTAATTCCTTTTTCATTAAAATGACCTAATCTCTTATGCCATAGATCAAGTTCTGTAATCACCTTTTCATTACGTGTGAGTAATGCTTGGCCAATGTTCCCTTGTAATCTTAAAGTAAAGAGTCTGCCTTCTTTCTTGCCAGAGAGGATCTGATTGTATCCGTTCTCGAGATCTTCTACAAATACTCCTTTATTTGTAAATCTGACCTGAAAACCTTTCTCAACTATCTGTCCTACGCTGATCAAATTTTTCGGTATTGTCGGAACATATAAAACATTGGTTAGCAAATCTGCTCCACTCTTACATTGCACTTTTCCAATTGAATGAACACTATGTCTTGTATTGTCACCTGTTTGAACAGTGTGACACGAACTACCTTTTTCCAGTTCTGACATCAATTCTATATTTCTTGACAAATGATTAGAACATCCGGAGTCAATGTAAAATACCTTTAGGTCTTCGTTTTCTGATGTGCTGATAGAGTTCATCATCAACGATATATGACTTTCATTCTGCGTGTCATTTGCGTAGTTGTTGTAGGTGGTGTTGTAGGATTGATTTTGTCCCCAACTTCTTGTTCCACCTCTGCCATAGCCTCTTCTTTGGTTTTTTCTACCTCTTTGATATCTTCCACTTCTGCCTCTGCTATTACTATTTTGATTTTGATTTGAGCCTTGTTGATTATGCCAACACTCATAAGCCAGATGATTACTTAGTCCAGAAATCCAGCAAGCTTTCTTGTTGATATTCTGACTGCTTCTTCCTCTTCCAAAGCCTCTTGCTCTTCCTCTGCCGGTGCCTTTGCCTCTAGCATAATAAACCTGAGAACTTGACTCTTCTTCATCTTTTGACTTACCTTTATCTCCTTTCTTTTTGTTCTTCATGTACATTGCAGAGCTTTGTCCTTTATCTCCATCTCCTTTCAAGTCTTGCTCATATGTGAGCATCAATCCTAGCAACTAATTTAAATCTGGAACGTCAATAGAGACATGTTCTGCCATGATCTTCTTGTTTTCTTTCTTTACTCTGACACCTCTTGTTAGATTTTACGGCTCCGATATCACTTGTTGTGGTGATTAACCTGGCTCTAATACCACTTGTTGGGGTGATCGACGTCTTCGGTAGTACCGCTTTTATACCTCTGATAGTAGTAAGCTTCCGGTACCACCCGTCTGCCGCAGCAAAGACTCGAACCTCATCAAGCCTGTGGAAATTCGCTACACCACTGAATTAGTGTTAAGCTATAGTGATGTTAGAACACCTCTATAATCAAGAGTAGCTTAACAAGGCTTCTGACACTCAAACTCTATTAGACTGTGCTTTGAATTCTCTTGGAATTCCACCGGAACTTCACCGGACTGTCAGTGGACTGTCACCGAAATTTACCGGAATCTTACCGGAATGATCTTCAATTTTGTTCGTAATTGTTTCAAATGTTTATACCTGAAACAAGGAAGTGATGCGTGAACTTCCCTTACTGACAGAACTCTTCCTGAAGTTTAGAGGAAAACTTCATCAGTTCAAAGTGCTATTTTCGGTCCGACTTTGTAGTGTGTGTACATATCCATTTCACCGGAAACTTTGATCCGTATAAAGTAGAGACTTCTAGCTACAAGATAAGCTATGTCTCATACAAAACTCTACATTATTCTTCAAGATATACTTTGTGGTCCTTCCCGAAAACACGTTTATTGAGTAAACCGTAAGTGACCAAAAGTACGTATACGGTGAAACTGTAACTGTTAACTAACTTTAGCCGTAACATAGAATATTCAAACTTCTACTCATACAAAGAATGCGTGCAGAGCTTCCACATGAACATGTGTTTTCTATTAGAGAAGATGTGTACAAACAAGCTTGGCCTCTTCTTGCTCAAGCTATAGAAACTCTCCTACACTGAGTAGTTTCTTATTACCATCTCTCTCAGATGAACACCTGACATTTCAGGTTTCTGTTATTCATCTTTACCTACGCGATCTATGGCGTCTTCTATACTACATACGCGATCTCTGGCGTCTTCTATCTCTCTCTTTATCTGTATATCTGTATCTCTGCGTCTCTACGCTTCTGCTATATTTCATCTCTTTCGTTTGCTCGATTCTTGATTGATATATATATAGTCTTCATTCTTCCACGCTCTTCTGCGCCTTTCACTTTCGGTATGCTCCACGATCCTTCTTTATGTGCGTTATGCGCACTCCCCTATTCACTACTTTGTTACACGTCTTGTTCTCATATTTAGAATTCTTGATTCGGTTTTCTGATTCTGCATGTTGTACAGTTTGGTCGTGCTTCTTTAGTTTTGCTTCTCTTTGTCTTTTCTCCTTCCCTTTTGTTTTTTTGTCTGGATGCCAAATTCGTGAGTGCTTCTTCAACAATCCATCACCTCCACTCCCTTGCAGCTAGAGCTCCCATGACTTGGAAGTGTCTGCACTAGGTGGACCACCTTTTGGCCCTTATCAGGGGCCGTACTTCTCTCTGGTTCTCTCTTCTTTTCTTCCCCATTCTTGAGAGGACATTTCCAATGTGAATGGATAGGAGACAAAGACCTAAAGCACAAGTTTTCTCTCTTGACCCTCTCAAATTACTGAGTAGATAATCTAGGCCCTTTTGATATTTGTTTCTTAATAAAGATTTTATTTTTCCCCATTGAGACTTTCTTCTTGAATTTAGTCATACAAAGAGGTTTAAGGGGTTGATCCATGTTCATAGGAGTATATTGAGGATGATTATGGTCCTCATAAATATGAGTATATTTGATCGCCTCCTCAAACGCCTTAGGTGCATTTCTTCTTACCTCTCTTTTGATGGCCTTATCTAAGCCCCTAACAAACCTCCTTCTTTTTTAGAAGTCATCCAATCCCTTAAGTTTCAAAATGATCTTCCTATAATGGGATATGTATACCGTCAAAGGCCTACCTCTCTAGGTGATCCTATCCCACTCATCCAAGTTCCTCTCTTCCTCATTCTCAAGAAGAAACTCTTTTAGAAAAAGAGTTTCAAACTCAGCACAGTTCGTAGGAATAGAATTTGCCTCCTTGAGACTCATCCAATACTTATAAGCATGCACGCCAAGCGAGACACTTGCCTCTAACACACGATACTCAGGCAGGGTGTCCTTAAGTTGATGCAAATCATTTCACTTTTGCAAAAAGTGTAGATTGCATGCTTGTTTCTCTCACGGTCATCCCTCGTAAAGGTAGGTGGATTGAAGTCTTTTAGGAGGGCAGCTTCCCTAGAACTCTCTCCTTTATGCTTACTCAGAAAAGAAGAATCTTTCCTAGCCATGTCTATAGGAAGAGTAGGAATTTTTCTTTCCTTCCTAGCTAGGAAAGAGGTGACACATGTCTCAAGTGAGATCATTTGAGACTTACATTGTTCAATGAGATACCTCATGCTACCAATGTGTCTCTCTAACCTAAGGATCTGTTATTTTAACTTTGTGAATTGTTTGTGAGTAACAAACTCATCGTAGAGTTCCACATAAGAATATTCTTTCCTTTACCATTTGCCCAACCTCTAGCTCAAATTCTAGTTCTTCCATCCTATTGTTTGGGTCCTCTAGTTGTTCTTTAGGTGGAGAATTGTGGTCTAAGATTTGTTTACCCTTTGAATCCATATTTCACTCCCCCCATTTACTAACTAGAATATATAAAATGAATTATGGCAGTAAACATAAATATGAAAGAAAAAGAGAAAATATAATACTAGAGCACTTTCCTAATACAAAATAAAGCTCTCAAAGTGAAATCAAAGTGATCTTTGAAGCATGAAAGCACTAATCTAGAATCCTTTATAGGCCCAAATATAAATTCAAAATGTCTGGTTGGCCCGAGGAGGTTCTAGTCACCAAATACCAGCAAAAATGAAGACCATCCTCACGTCTTCCCGGACTGACATTAAAGGAGGTGCTACTCATCACTGCTTGTGTGCTTCTCACTCACGCACTTGTGCCTCCACTTGCTCGAGGTCTTCATACCATCCTCACGTCTTCCCGGATTGACATTAAAGGAGGTGCTACTCATCACTGAGCTACAGGGATCATCTTAGAAGAGATGTTATGAACCATCTCTTAGGTAATTTTACAAGAGTACACATATGAGTGCCATATGGCACTCATGTGTGTGGCCACATTGATAACTATAAGATGGAATCCTTTCAGAAATGCCCGTGGAGGCCCACTACAGGGAGCGAGGCCACAGAAGAACCCATGCGAAAGGAAGCGTCCATGCAAAAGGCCCACTACAAAAGTTGACGAGCCCAGTCTCTCCTTCCTCCCCTCCTTTTGTGTGAAGGAAGTGAGGAACTAACCCATATTATATACCCACGAAGAAGAGCTAGTGAGCGATTTATGGGATAAATTTGCTCCTCTATGGATGTTGTGAGTTCATTATTGTGAAGAGCATATGGTGAAGGAGGTAAGAAATTTGAAAATTCAAAGTTTTGCTCTCGGGTTTTGGGACGAAAAACTATATTTTGTGAGTGAAATTCAATACAAGCAAGGATATACACATGTATTTTGGGCTATAGTTTTGGGACATGGGTCATTACGAGAAGTGAAAATCTCCCAAGCTATTATTCCCCAGTTCTCAAAGTACCCTCCTATGAAGAAGTTTTCTTTTACTTCCCATTCAAGACATACCCGCGTTCTCTGACTCATAGCGTTGTGACCCAACATCCGATTTGAGAGATCTTTGTCACATTACGAAGCTACACTCCTAAGCTTCACTGATTTCATTTCAATTTTAGTTGGGATTTACTCTAGGATTAGTGAATCCTCATTATCAATCCATATATTTGAGAGATCACTTACCTCATCTACAACAACATTCTAAGCACACAATGTTCCATTCATGGAATCCCCCATCTCTTCATTGTCCTTAGGATACTCCTGCATCTACTAGGATACATCACTTAGTTGGATCCTTTTGTCAACCATCTACTGGGCTTTCATGGTCCTATCAAGACACATAAAGAATTTGTATATTCGAGGGTGGACTACAACAAACAGATGTACTACCATGTGATTATGATTTCACGCTTAGCAAAAAATAATGATTCATTTGGAGAAGTTTTGCCCAACCAAAATCCCTCCGCAACGCTTTAGCAGAAACTTGGCGGCCACTTCTGGGCCTAGTTTTTCATCATTTGGCATCCAAATCAAAATTTTTCACTAGGGATAGCTTCATATCTTTGAAGTGTAGGTATTGGACTACCTATTTGGAGAGATGAGGACTCGAAAAAATCAAAAGTGCTTTAGTTTGACTCAATTTGCTCATTTGAGGCTATTGTTATATGCTTTCGTGAGTGAGAAGCACACAAGCATGCACACACATACACACACACGCGCACACACGGCAAGACAAACAGTGAGTAGCAATGGAGTTCTTAGATTACTTTCAAAAAGCTCTTACAAGTTCATTTCAATTACAATCCAACCTCAAAAATGAGCTCTCTAGCTCCTTTTATAGTTTTTGACTAGCTTTGGCCCTGTCCAGACCTAGTGTCCGGCCTAGTTAAAATTTAGGTTCCAGGGCTTATTAGAGGGCTCAAACGAGATCTAAAAAATATGAAAATTGGCAGGTAGATACTTCTAAAGCTCCTCAAGCTCAAGGAATCCTTGGCTTGCACAAAATGGAGCTACAAAAATACGAAATGATATTTACAAGGGTTTCAGTGATGAAAATCACTATTTGTGTAGGGGTTTTCTCTATTGATTTGTCATACATACCTTCGAGCTCCCTACTTGCTCTTTCTTCTTGTGTGTCAACTCCTTGATGTCTGAAAAATTTAGGTGGCCTACTTGCCAGATCTTCTTTGACTGCCATGTCTGCTTGTGTTGTCCCTTCGCTCTGACTCTCTTCGTCTTGTGGCTCCTTCGGTTCCCTGACTGCTGCCAACACCCCCCCCCCACTCTCGCGTCTGTCGCCCCTGACAGACCCTTGTCTAGAGGATTTTTGAACATAATATTGGACGACATCGGAGGCTAGGTGGTGTTCTTCAAGTCGTAAGCCGCGTGCTAGATCTGTGAGCAAATCATCCCAATTCACAGGTCCGGGGACGTCTGGATGAGGCACCCTCAATTGTTTTGAGTGAATAGTTCTCTCCACAGCAAATAATTGGAGGAGATGTGATGTCTGGGTATAAAGATTTCGGAGTGATATTCCTAGAATCATGTGATGAACATCTCCTGAAATGTCTGTTTAAAGCAGGCTGGGAGGTACTTGATTCTGGCGTGCCAAGCATATATTACTTCACTTGATGGGGTGGTACTCATATCGTACACCAGATCCTGGTTTCCTGTCACGAAGCCTGCTCCTGAGAAGTGGGGGTCCTTAATGTTCTTAAACGTCCTGAAAGTGATCAGCATTAATTCAAATATTTTCATACACATCTGGGCCATCACATCGAGATTATTGCGTAGCCGAATGCTCCAGTGATGGATTGTAGAAATCATGTAGTTCACCGTGGGGGGTCCTCGTGGAGGTGCTAGATAAACGTAATTTAACCATTTTGCGCAGGCTTTGATGTCTCTGACGGCAATAGTGAATTCAGGCCAGGTGCGTCTTCGAAGAACTAGAACGTAACAAGGATTATATTTAATAAACAACGGCATATTATTCCAGGTTCGGACCATTTCAGGATATGTTTCCAAAAGCCTGATCCTCCAGGTGGGTTGATGGATGGACCCACGCTTAGCACTTTCCGGTATATCATCTGGACCAAATTGTGTAGCAAATGTGGGAGGCTTGCCGCATCGTCGTTGAATCTCGGCGTTGTAATCGGCCAAAAGTATGCAGTAAGGCACATATTGGTCATTATTGGTGCCGATCCATCTATGATGAGACATGCTTCTGAAATATTCTGACTTTATGACAGTTTCTTCTAGGTTCGCTAGTGATTGGATCTGAATGGCCACCCGTTCTTTGTGGGTGTTCGCTGTCCTTTCCAGTGTCTGAAGCCATTCGGGTGCTTCCACTTCCAAGGTGTCTAGTCCCTCTGAGGTTCGTTGCCCTCCTGGCATCGGCATAGGAATATACGGTTCTTCGTACGAATCATCTACCTCAATAGGGACCAACTCTTCTGGCTCTGGTTCTACTACTGGAGAGGGATGTCTCTCGTATGTCAGTAACCTCTTTTGTAATTCTGCCACCTGCTCAGTTAAGGCCTTTACCTCGTCTGAGGTAGAGGTTGATGGGACACTCTTCGGTTGTTCTTCCTGTTCCTTAAGTCTGCTCAGTAGTGTGTCACGTTCTCTTTCCAAGTCATCATGGGCTTCCAGGAGATCTGCATAGCTTTCCAAAATGGTTTTCATCGTCTCCGAGGGAACTGCTTTGAACTGCTCTAGATCTATCTCGTGGGGAGAGCCTTCCATTGCCGCTTCTAGATTCTCTTCATTTTGTTTCTGCAGTCTCTTGTTCTCTTCAAGTGCCTTGGCCATATGTTTCCTGAGTAACGCCAAGTTACGTCTGACTCGTAGGTTATCGGCCTGGTATACTTCGAGCAAAGCTTCTAGTTGTTTGACGCCTGATTCTGTAGATGGTTGGGGTGCCTCCAATAGTGTTTGGTGAGCCTGCTCAAGCGTTGTATAACATTGATTCACATCTGCATTTTCCTCTTCCAGCATTTTAAATTGCCTTTGTAAGTTCTGGTGATTTGTTGTCAGTTGTTGATACCGGCCGTCCAGAGCTCTGTACTCATTTTGAAGCTGATATACACATTGATTTAATGCTAGAAATATACTATTTACATTAAATGATGCAGGGAGGGGTGAAGATGCAGGGGGAATGGGGGCGGGAAAGGGAGTTGTGAATGATGTGGATGCAAGTGGAGATGTGGGTGGAGGGGGTATGGGAGATGGAGGTGGCATGGGGGGAGGGAGCGGTGCAGTGGCAGGAGATGTTTCCATAGTGTCAAATGTTTGAGTGACCGTGTAGATGGGGATCGTGGGTGGGGTGGATGTGACGTTAGTGAAGAGAGTGGTGAAAGTGGGCATGGTGACTCCCCCGAATTGGATTCCCAGAGAGAGTGGAATTCCCATGACGATTGTGGTGGTAGTGGACGTGGTGGTGATAGTGTCATGTGGTGGAGTGAGTTGTGTAGTGAGAGGTGGGGATGGTGGTGACAGTGGTGCTTCCTGATGCTCGTCTGCTTGCGTTGTATGTCCTGGTGCTGATATGTTGATAGGAATTTGTTTCCCGGACCTCATGGGATGGGCGGGAACTCTTTTCTCAAATCGGTGAATGTAGGCCATTGTCTCATGAATGGCCTCATCCAATCCTACTGCATCGGCGTGTAGGTTTATGGACTCGATGAACATGTCATCCACGCCTTCCTCTGCCAGCAATTGGTTCATGAGTTTCTTGCTTGCTTCCAGTGACATTTTATGTTGTTCTTGAACTAGCTGCATGGTTCGATATAGTCTTTTTATTTGAGCCGAATACGTGGGGGCACTTGCTAACTCTGAAAGTTCGTCATACTCTTGTTCCTCGTAGGCTTCTTCCTCTTGTTCGGTCTCTTGTTCCTCGACATCGACTTCTACAACTTGCGGTTGGGTGGGGGCTGACGTTGTTGTATGGGTTTGTGGTTCCTGAGCTCGCTCTATTTCCGTTTCGAGATTAGAGTCATAGATTAGTCTAGCCACT
This sequence comes from Ceratopteris richardii, assembly GCA_020310875.1. Taxonomy (NCBI): domain Eukaryota; kingdom Viridiplantae; phylum Streptophyta; class Polypodiopsida; order Polypodiales; family Pteridaceae; genus Ceratopteris; species Ceratopteris richardii. The sequence continues at coordinate 81,459,955 of CM035407.1, read as the reverse complement.
TCTTCATCAGTGAGATCATTGAGAGTAAAGCCCTGTGGAAATTCCAAATCTGATGGGACGGGTGGAAACACCAGATTGGGTCCCTCTGTACTTGGTCTTGGTAGCCGAATGGTGAATGGTCTAATGCGTCGTGTCTGGGGAGGGGTAATTTTTGGTGTAGTGGTGGCTCCCCTTGGTTGAGCGCAGGGTAATTGGACTCCTCCTCTCATCTTCTTTGATGGAGGACCTACCGCTGATAGCCTTCTCTGGAATTCCTGGGCCCGGGACCATACGAGTGCCCGCTGAATAGGCACATCATAGGCTAGACATCGATAGATTATCTTGGTTAGAGCACAACATCCGTGAAGCACATTTTTCTGCCTCTTGTTCCACCGTTGATGGGCTAGGTGAATCTGATCTATGATCCAATGTGGTACGTTGATAGGGAGGTTTTCTGTCTCAGCCAAATACAAGCTAAACCATATCTTCTTTGGGGGCATGGTGAATCTTTCCTGGGCTGGGAAAGCAAAATGCTGCATGACGGTCCGTAGGTGAAGAGCGATGGTCGGTGTCATTGCTACCATATCCTTCAGCTTATTGAGATCTTTATGCTTCATTCTGCCTGGAACCATGGTTTCCTTTTCAGTAGGAATGTGCATACCATACATGCCCAATGCTTCTCGTACCAGATTGAGGGTCAGTTTGAATCTCTTACGTTCGTGGCCCGGCAATAGTGAGGGTAACACAAAAGTGATGTCGCCCCCCTTGGCCCTGCTAGGAGTGATGGTACTGATAAGATAAGAGCAACGTAAGAAATTGGCTTCGGTAGGTGGGCCCTGAAATAACTGTCCAGGCCAGCTTTGGTCCATACTGAATGCATTACTTTGGCATTCTGATAGCTCTCAAATTCGCGCGTGAAAAAATGGTAGCGTCCCCATTTACCATTAAACTCCAATTCAGCTTCCCAAAAATAGGTTCCATCACCCAATGGTTCTGCAACATCGCTGAACCAATGAGCGTGTTTGCCCACTTGAGAGTTGTGCCCCTGGGGAGGATTCTGAACTGGGAGTACATGCACAGCTTGAAGTTCTTGCGGTCTTTCGGTGAGATGTGGTTCGAGGAGGAGTGTTTCTATATCCACAATCTGTGCGCTGGATCCGGCGTGAGAACTGGCACCTCCGGCTTCTGCCATGGCCCTGCTTGCTTGTTGGTTCTGTGAGAATATAGAATGAGGTGTTAACATTGGAATGGACAGAATAAACCCGTCGTTGCCTCGTTACAACATTAATATGAGGTAGATGATGAGTCAGTGGTCAGTAAGTGAACGATGACAGTGTGTGTAGTTAATGCCTGGATAGTCCTAGGAGCTAGATGGAAAGATGCACTATCTGACTACTGCAGTTAGTAAGTGGAGATGAATTCACAAATTGGGGTCGGGGGGTTTATTACAAGTCTTGGGTTGCCAAACACCATGAATGGCTTTTGGTCTTGGTTTTGTGGAGATTCGGGAGGGTTGCATGAGTAATTCTGCTGGGAGTTGTTGTGTCATTGGGACCCATTTACGAGTGAGTCTGTGCGTGCTTCTAGGTGACAGTGTGTTCGAGTGTATCAGACAAGAGTGGGTGGCGGCTGCTTGAGCGAGTGAACCCTGTCGTGTATGATGTGAATTGTGTGGGAATAGTTGAGCCCGCAAGCAAGCCTTAGGCACCCAAATTTGTCTTGATTGTGGGTCAGCCTTCATCGACTTCTTGGGTACCCAAATGGATTTCACTTTCTCAACAGAGGTTTTAGGAGTCCTCTTATTAGCATCAAGTCGTTGATTACTAATAGGAAGTTGAGACCGTTGTTGCCGCTTAGTTACGGCTGGCAGCTCGTCTTTCCGCACCCACATTTGTTTCATCGGCTCAGTTGTTCTGCTTCGCGCGTTCTTTTGGTCTCTCGCCCGGAGATTCTTCAGTGATTGATCTGCCCTTAGTTGCTGCCTCCTTCTGGCCTTTGGAAAAGAAGGGAGTTCCATTGTGGTTCTGACTCCTTTTTTGAGATCTTCATTCTTCTGCATCACATAGCCTTGGACAAGAACAACATGGTCAACTTCATGTGCACCCCTGGAGGGACCAGGAGTCCGTGTCTTTTCTAGTTCCTTGAGTGCTCCATTATTTAACTCAATTGTAATTCTAGTTTGATTCACCCATACCTGAAGAAGTCCACTTCTTAGGTTCAAGTTGACTGCTTGGTCATAAATCCAGTCTTGACCCAGGACAAGGGGTTCAGTGAGGTCCTCATCTTGACATACTAGCACTTTAACTGTCATCGCCTCATCATGAATATAGAGGGGAAGTTCCACCTCGCCCATGCAAGGGGTTTCCACGCCTCCCAATCCTATGAGATATGCTTCCATAGGAATTGACAGCTAATTGCAACTCTTGACAGTAAGACAGTTTAACAGCACTAGTGGCTGCACCTGAGTCAATCAAGGCTCTTACAGTCCTTGCACTCTTTCCTTGTCCTATATCTAAGGTTATGAAAGGACGTCGATCAGTTATCCTATGTGAGCTAACACTTGAAACTTCACACATAGCCACGTTATATCCTTGATCTGCATATGCATCTTGCCTAGGGTGCTCTCTACCTTGTCTTCTTAATTTCATTCTTCGTATGCGCTCTAGGGCTTCTGCTTGAGCTTCTTCTCGAATTCGCTTTTCTTCCTCTTTGCGTTTCTTAGCAGTATTGAGTCGACTTAACATTTCCTCTTTGAGAGGTTCCTGATACAACTTGACTCTGCATCCGTTGATATAACTTGGGAGAACATCGCCTTCTAATGTGGCTAGTTGCACTGCTCCACTTGTTGAGATTCTATTATTGATCATGGGTCCGTAGCCTCTCTTCTCCAGTTTCCTCGCATGTTGCTTCAATGTGTAGACTAGAACTAAGTCGCCTGCCTTTAAACCTTTATCCTTAACGTGGGCATCAAAGTATGCCTTCTGTCGTTTCTTAGCTGCATATATCCCTGCAGCTGCTCTCAGTCTTGTTTCTCCTAATCGTTCAAGGTCAAAAAGTCTAGAGGAGAGTTCATGACCCGTCCATTCGTGCTCTTGTGCTACTTTCAATGTAGGTATTAAGAAGTCCAAAGGTAGCACGGCGTTTTGGCCAAATACCATCTGAAAGGGGGTGGCTTGGAGTACCGTTTTGTAGGCGACTCGGTATGCCCAAACAGCGTGGTGTAGCTGTTTGTCCCAATCAGAGCGTTTATTGTTCACTAATTTTGTCAGTACATTGCATAAAATCTTGTTGGTGCTCTCGGCCTGGCCATTTGCTTGAGGGTGATAGGGGGCGGACTTCTTATGTATTACCAAGAATTCTTGGAGCAGATTTTCAATCACTTCATTCAAGAAGTGAGTGCCTCTATCACTAACTAGCTCTATAGGTAGTCCGTATCTAGTGAATACATTTTCAAACAAGAATTTAGCAGTTGTTTGAGCATCGTTCTTCGTCGTGGCTTTTACCTCTACCCACTTTGTTAGATAGTCTGTCGCAACAATGATATATTCTGCATGGGAACCCTTAGCTGGGGGATTAATAGGACCTACGAAGTCTATTCCCCACTTAGAGAATGAACGTCCACCCATCATAGGTTTCAGTGGCATCTCATCTTTACGTATAGGATACTGAGTTCTCTGACAGACATCACATCGTTTCACATAGGTATGTGCATCCATGTGAAGGGTAGGCCACCAGAAGCTCGCAAATAGTATTGCCTTGATCACCCGATCTGGTCCAAAGTGTCCTCCTGCTACACCTTGGTGAGCAGTTTCCAAGATCTTGAGATATTCACTTTCATGGACACATAGCCTCAGGTAACCATCTTTACCACGCTTGTATAGATTATCACCAATGAGTGAGTAATCCTGGGCTTCTTGTTCTAAACTCCTTTTCCTAGCCAGAGTCATGTCTGGAGGGAATGTTTTCGTCCTCAGGAAGGATACTAGTGGTTCACTCCAATCTGGCACTATGGACAATTGATAAAGAGTGGCGTGTTCCACAGGTGGTTTAGTGCAACAGATTGAGCATTCCTTGCACAACCTTTGCACATCAGCTCCCATAGTTGGCCAATGTACTCCGAGTCTCCTTAGTGTCTGTAAGGTTCGTTGCTTTGAGTAGTGTTGCTCTAACGCACCTACATGTGCTAAATGCAACCATTTATTGTACTCGTCCTCTTCCACACAACAAGCCAAGATTCCTTGATCTGTGTGCTTGTACATGCTTCCTGCCATGATGTGGTACTTTTGGGCTTTCACAACCTCTCTATTCTGTGTGTTTACTACTGGATGGTTAGGCCCGTATGTCAATACTGGTACCAATGGCTTAGCCCACTGCGGCACCACTTCCAAATTAAACAAGTAAGCATCAAGAAGATCATCTGATACTCCTTGTGGGGCTTCTCCAGATGTGAGCCTAGAGAGATGATCTGCTCTCAAATGAGTCCTCCCTTTTCTCACCACTACCTCAAAATCATATTCCATTAGTAAGAGAAACCATTTTACTAATCTTCCTGTATTACATGGCTTGTTCACTAGATATAACAATGCTTGGTGGTCAGTAAAAAATTTAAACTTATTTGCAAGCAAATAATGTCTAAACTTTTTAACCGCATACACCATGCCTAAGCCTTCTCTCTCAGTAGTGGTGTAATTTTGTTCAGCTGCATTCAATTGTCTACTAGCGTAGGCAATTGGAAGATCCATATTACCTTCACCCGTAGGTTGTGCGAGTACACATCCAATAGCATAATTGGATGCATCCACATGAACATGGAATGGCTTATTCCAATCTGGTGTGGTCAAGATTGGTGCTGAACATAATCTTCGTTTAAGCTCATTGAACGAATTCTCACATTCCTCAGTCCATTCAAAGTTTGTCAGAAGTCCGTACATGGGCTTTGCAATGACAGCATACATGTGAATGAACCGGCGGTAGTAACCACAATGTCCCATGAAAGCTTGTACTTCCTTGACATTCCTTGGCCTAGGTAGCTCTGCTATGGCTCTCACTTTCTCTTCATCAGTGGATATGCCATTCTTTGACACGATGTGTCCTAGAATCTTGCCTTGCCTGACCATAAAGATGCACTTTTCTGGGTTCAGGCAGACTTGATATTCTCTACATTTGTCAAAGATTTGTCTGAGTTCAGGAATATGGGTTTGCCTAATGTTGGAATGAGCACAAAGGTCATCAACATAGACTTCTAAGTTCTTCCTCAGGAACTCCTTAAACACATGGCACATTAGTCTCTGGAAGGTAGCTGGTGCGTTGGTAAGCCCAAATGGCATTACTCTAAAAGAAAAAATGCCCCATTCTGTGGCAAAGGCTGTCTTATGCTGATCCTCTGGAGCTATGGCTACTTGATTGTAACCCGAAAATCCATCAAGGAAGCTATACACTTCCTTGCTTGCCACTCTTTCTAAGAGATGTTCTGTGATGGGAAGCGGATAGTCATCTCGAATTGTGGCTGCATTGACCTTCTTCAAGTTAATGCACACACGCAGCTTGCCATTCTTCTTGGGCACCACTACGATGGGGGATACCCACTCAGTGTGCTCAATTTCATAGATACATCTAGCTTCAACCAGTCTATCTATCTCCTCTTTAATCTTGGCAGCGTAATTATCGTTATATGTATAGGGCTTTTGCTTAGAGGGTTTAGCATCTGAGGTCATGGGGATGGTGTGTGAGCATATGTCCGGGTCAACACCTTTCAAATCCTTGTAACTCCAAGCGAATACATCTCTGTATTCTCTTAGCAAGGCTATTAATGCATGCTCTTCTTCCTCTGTTAGGTCATGGCCTATGTACATGCATCTCTCCTCTCCTTCTTCTAGGGCCACTACTATTTTCTTGGTGGTTTCTTTGTTATCATAGGCCTCTCCTGATTGTGCCTCTCGTTTAGGCATTCTTATCATGACTCTCCTGTCGTCTATCTCATACTTCTTAAAATTTTCCGGGACCTCAAACAAAGATTCTTCCTCTTCTGGGGAGACTTGTCTCTTCTTTCGTTTCTTTCCTTCTTCCTTCGGGGTCACATGTGTGGCTAATCTTACATCATTTGTAAGCTCTCCATGCCTCTGGGGTTGAAATTCTACTTCATGGAAGTATTCTTCATCTGATGCAAATGGTGGGTCCATAATGATTGACTCTAGATCGGAGTCACTTGCATCCTCAAATGCATAAGGGCTAGGTTCGCATTCTTCTAGAACTGCCTCTCCCATGATTGGCTCTATGGAGAAGACTAAAATGTCATAGCCATCCTCATCACAGCGAGGTGTCCATTGTTCCTCATTGATGGCTACATCCATTGTTGCTAGGATTTCCGCCTAGCCATGGGGTTCAAATTCCTCATCAGGAAAGACTACAGGTGCATAGGCTGTGTCTTGAATTGATCTATGGTTTTCTTTTGCACCTACCTCTCTGGCTTTCTCTCTCTTCTCTTCTTCTACTGCTACCTTACACATCCATAAGTGGGTGTCTTCATGCATCCATGAGGATCCTGACCCTATGGAATGCACCGATTCTGTATCATCTTTTGCTCTATGGATGGGATTCCATTGAATAGGTGGTACATCTCTATGAGAGTAATCCTTGAGATTAACTTTGGTCGTAACGCCTAAGTGCTGCACGTACAAGGAATTGGTTCCCCAATCCTGTACCACTTGCAACTGTCGCATAAAGGGTCGTCCCAAGATCATTTCATAGGCATGATTTTTGCTGAAGTCACAGATAGCAAATGTATGCTCAAACTCGACACCACAGGTGGTGAGAGTTATTCCCTCTAGCAATCCTAAGGGTCTCTCAATATGACCATCGGCCATCTGCAATTTCATTCTCGTTGGCCTGAGTGTTGGCTTGCCCCAACGCTTCCATAGGGAAGTGGTGGCAATTGCAACCCCTGCACCTGAGTCCAAAATTGCCTTGGTGGTGTACTCCTGGTAGGTAATGGGAAGATAGGTGTTCCCTTCTTCACCTTCACACATATCTCCTACCTTATCCAAGGGTATCTCTGGCACTGTCCTAGGTGATCCTACCTGGGAACGAGGTTTTGCAATCTCGGGCACTTGATTGGCTACATGTTTCCATAATTCAGGTCTAACCTTGAGTAGCTCTTCCAAAGTGAGATTGCACTGCACTTTGGTGTTCTTCACTACCTCTGTGTTCCTAGGTATGACAGAATCTTTGTTTCTTACCATGACTGTAGGTGCTCTCATACAGGTGGACTTTGCTTCCCATGGGCCTGTGAAATGGGGTAGTTCTTGTAAAGAATTAGACTCGAAGTCTAATCTTTCTTGAGATTGGGTGCTCTCCTGCTCCCCATAAATGGATGGGATGTCTTGTGGGAATTGGTCATGTGCATCATCCACAAGTTCAATGGGAGGAGGGACTTCACTTTCTTTAGCCCATTTGTCTTCTTGAATCTCGCGTAGGAATTCTGGTGTGAACCGATTCATAGAAGATGATGTGTCTGGCTCCGTAGAGTTAGGCACATAGGCTTCCTGAGCAGGAATGCTTACTCTTTCACTTGCCTTGTCCTTGTGTTGAGAGACTGGTTCCTTTTCTGATTGTGCAATCAGCTTCTCTATTCTTTCTAGGGAGGGGGGGTTGTCTAGTTCAGTGGAATTGGGCACATAAGCTTTCGGTGGGGGATGGGTCATGTTTTTGCTTGCGTTATCTCTTTCTTGATTTTTTTCTTCCTTGGCCAATCTTGCAATTATGCCCTCTAACTTCTCTAGAAGTCCATCCAAGTGTAATGCGTCTTGGCTGAGCCCGAGTAATTGAAAAGGCGACTGGCTTCAAACATAGTCTGAGCCAATGCGACCATTTTTGTGCAAAGCTTGGTTCTTTCTATCTCTAGGTCAGCTCTAGGGTAGCACTTGTCATGATCCGTGACATTTGGCCCTTCTTGGATTCTGGCCTGATATGCTTTAAGCATCATGTCTATGTCTTCAGGGGTGGGGTCAGCTAATACTGATCCTACTCTAGGGGGTGGTGGAATCGTATAAGGTGGGTTGGAAGGTGGCGGGTCGGATGGCGATGGGAATGGTGGTGGTGGGGTAGTGTGAGAGGGAGTTTGAGATGTGAGTTCAGTTATCCTGGCTTTGGTTTCTCTTATGCTTTCCTCAAGTTCACTCATCTTTTTAGCCCATTGTCTTTTCATTCTTTCCCGACTATCTTTCCATGCTCTAGTCCTTTTCTTTGTCATGCTCTCGGTTTCACTAGCCTCTGGGTTCTTATCCTGGTTTACCCCTTGGTTCTGTTGCAATGCCTGAGCTCTAGTCACTACCTGTACTGGTGCGGTGGATGTCACACTTCCTGTGGAGTCTACCACCAACCCAATAACGTTAATAGGAGTGATTTTTGGCATATTATTAGGATTCTTAGGGCAATCTCGTAAAAGATGCTCCTTTCCACATTCTTGGCAAAAGCCCTAAATTGTTACTGACTGGGGTTGTGTGAGTGGAGGTAAGGGACAATCACGAATGAGGTGATCTCCCTGACATCTGTAGCATGGTCCTCTAGGGAATGGGGGTCTTACTTGCCTAGGTTGAGGCTTAGGATTGGGGTTCATATACATGACGTTTGTGTAATCTGACTCCCAACTAGGTTCACTCAGTTCCTCACTGTAGTAGGACTCACCATGTTCAGGAGATTGCATGTAGTAAGCATGGGGACTATCGACATGTGTAGAATCAAAGCTATGGTCACTGGGGTCACTTTCGGAAAGGAGTGGGGTTACCGAGACTATAGCTCTATTCAGGTTTTCTTCTACTGCTGCGTATTTTACTGGGATCGCATTAGCTGGGGCAGGGGGTTGTTGAGCTAACACAGGCTGAGGCCTTTGTTGGTTTTGGTATGGTTGCTGATAAGGTTGTTGTGGCCTGCCATATGGTTGTGGAGGGTACGGGTTCTGGTATCTTCCCTGCTGAGGGTATGGCTGAGGGTAGGGTTGCCTAACCGCCTACTTGTTGTATGGGCAATCTTGCACGGTGTGATTGGTGTACCTCCGTTCTATGGTGCAGTACTGGCTACTAGAATTTACTTGGGGTTGAGCCATAATGGGACAAACATTTGCCATATGGTCGCCTCCACAATTATAACATCTTTTTACAGGGGCGAACCTTGGGATTTGTTTGCTAGTTACACCTAATTTCTGAGCTACTTTCTCTGCAATTTCCTCGATTGATGTGGATTGCGTGGAAGAGAGGTTAGAGGCACTATCCGAATCTTTGTATATCTTGGAAAGCTCTAACTCCTCCCCTAGGTTATCCTCAATGTCAATGCACATGCGTACACACTCTTCTATGGTCCTAGGGTCCTTCAGATACACATATGATCTCAATTTGGTACTTAGCAATCCATCCAAGAATAAAGCCACTTGCTTAGCTGGTGTGGGTAGCTCAAGGACAGGGCATCTTTCAAGATATTGCCGAAATCTTCTTCCTGCAAGTCTCACGGTTTCTTGAGGGGTCTGCTTGAAACTGTGAATCAGTGAGGAGGTATTATGTCTTATGCCACTCTTAGAGAATTCAATAATGAAAGCCTCTAAGAGTTGGTCTATGCACCTGAACTGCCTCTCATTTAGTGGCTGAAACCATGTCAGGGCAGTGTTCCTAAGGGTCAGACCAAAGGCATTGTACTGCGTGAATAGATCCTCCACTTGTTCAGCTCTCAAGACTTGCCTAAACTCAGCCACATGATCGTATGGATCTCCAGTGCCATCGAAGTAGTTCTTCATGGACTTAACTAGCTGAGTCGGTCTCAGAGTCCTTGTGTGCTCTCTAGGTCATGGTAGAGGGAACTCGTCCGCATTTCTTTGATTCTTGTGAGCTCGCAGTATCTCAGGTTCTACTCTATTTGTTTCCATTCTCGTTCTTTCTCTGCCCCCTGAGTCGGCAAAGCTCACCTCCTGCCTTTCTCTATGTCTGTCTCTTTGAGTTCCGTGAGCGTGGGAGGTTCCAGCTCCTGGGTGACCAAAGGACACGTTCGATCTTGGTTGGGGGAAAACGAATTCACCCTTCCAGGTGTAAGCATGCCTATCATTTTCTGTGACCACAAAGATCCTCTCTGAGGCGTGATCTAGGTAGGTCACTCTGCCTGGACTATCAGGATCCTTAAACTCATAGATCATGATTGTTCCTATATCAGTTGGCTGATTAGATTTATACCTCCAAAAGGCTTCGTCAGTTTCTCGATTGAGGAGCAAATCTATGCTCTTATTATCCTGGGGAATCCACTCTGGTGTGATAATTCTAGTGAGAACCGATTTGCCTCGAGGTGTTCTAGGTTCTGTACCCATGTTTCCTTGCTCTAGGTCCCCTAAGTCCGCTTCTGAGATCACATTTCCAAATTCGTCCGTCCTATCTGGGTGACTGGTGACTACGTATATGGTTCCTTCTTTGTCCAAGTATGCTCCATTTTCAAACTTGACAGTTGGGCGCTCTAGTCCAATGGATTGATCAGGATTCTTAATCTGTACCACAGATCTTCCTAGGCCGTCCTCATAGATGCTGGCACCTAATCGGTTGGTCCTAAGGTATTCCAACTGTGTTTTGTAAGGGCCTTCTACTCTGTGCAAGTATGGCACTCCTGAACTTCCCGTAGGTCTGTTCATGCCTTGAGACATCTCTGATTCACTGGTATCAGAGCTAGGGTAATGCGAGTGGTGACTCAACTGCTGGGCCCAAGACCTCGCAGTATGATTGACACTAGCCTCCAAAGACCTAAGGCTTTGTCTATCTCTTACTAGGTGTCGCCCTGATCTAAGGTTCATATGCCTAACTGATTAACCCAATTTGTCCCAAGTACAACCACATTTCTGAGTTCTTTGTATCAATTACTTAATTCCCTTTTTATGTTGATTATCGTGTTTATACTCTTGTCTGATATCACGTCGTTAGGAATACTTGAGTTTAATTTTGCACTTTAGTTTGGTCGTTTCACGTTAGGTTCTTTTCCTTTAAGGTTGTCGTCCACACACACAGGTTATCTCGACTTGAACTTGGTTTCTTAGATAGTCTTTGATTTATCTCGTGCCTATCGTTGCTTGGAATTACTTCTAACACTACCCGCACTTAGCCTGAACTAAGAATTGACAGAGGGTGTTGCGGGTTTTCCAACCTTGAGCTCCTTTCCTTCTGTTGTTGCCCTGGTGTGCCCAGGACGCGCGTTCCCAAGCCTGCACTTACTCTTGCTTTGCGTACCCTTCGATGCTCTCAAAGGACCTGTAAAAGGCCCACCCTTAGCTCAAGACTTAAATTCAAAAGACAGAACCAATCACTTTCATTCATGTAATACTTCACCAATTTGCACTATGAATTTTTTTTGGACACAACTCTAGAGATCCCTCAATTTTGTTCCCCCTGGGTATGGTCTACTTCAAAATACCCTATCTAATATTCCTGATCTTAATTTAACCGTAACCAGTTGATGTTTTTGTTGTACTCCCCGCGAGCTTTCCAACAAAACAGAAATCACAGCAAACGGATTTCGTATGAGGAAGTTATGCCAGTTCAGGGTTTTGGGGCTAAAACAGGATTAAACTAGGTTAACAGGCAAACAGGAATTCTCGGGTTACTTGGGTCATGCCCATGTAATGCAATACTACACCCTAGTGTTTGTCCCACACTTGGCCAAAATTTAGACCATTGTTTTTTGCCTTAAAAATTTGACCTAATTTGCCCTTCTAACGTGTTCGCAAAGTCTGTCGGTCGCGATTGACAGGTCAGTCGCGATCGACATGTCGATCGCGATTGACAGGTCGGTCGTGGCTGTCAGTCGCGATTGACTAGTCAATCGCGATTGACATCTGGCCGAAAAGTCAATCAGTCGTGGTCAAAGGGTCGCTGACTCTGTCGGTCGCGATTGATGTGTCGATCGCGATTGACAGGTCGGTCGCGAGGGTCTGTCCGTCGTGGTCAAACAATCGTTGACTCTGTCGATCGTGATTGACAGGGCCATCGTGGGCTGTCCGTCGTGGTCAAACAGTCGTTGACTGTGTCGGTCGCGATTGATAGAGCCGTCGTGGGCTGTCCGTCGTGGTCAAACAGTCGTTGACTGTGTCGGTCGCGATTGATAGAGCCGTCGTGGGCTGTCCATCATGGTCAAACAGTTGTTGACTATGTCGGTCGCGATTGATAGAGCCGTCGTGGGCTGTCAGTCGCGATTGACTGGTCAGTCCCGATTGACACGTGTCACGTGTATGATCCGTCGGTCGTGGTCAATCGGTCGTTGACTCTGTCGGTCGCGATTGATAGAGCCGTCGTGGGCTGTCAGTCGCGATTGACGTGTCGATCGCGATTGACAGGTCTATCCGTCGTGGTTTGTCGATCGCGATTGACAGAGCAATCGCGATTGACAGAGCGATCGCGATTGACAGAAATCTGAGAAGTTTCAAAATTCTAAGCACATTTTTGGGAAGCTCTAGGCCTGTAGATCATGGTTTTGCACTTTGTTTGGCAATTTGAGCATTTTTTCTGTCCGTCGCGATTGACAAAGGTCGGCGACACACAGACAGTTGCTTCGAATTCCGTACCTGTGCAGAGTGCTGGAGACGATGATGCGGCCTGTACCTGCAATACAGCTCAAAAAACATGCAAAAACAGCACACACAATTTCGCTCTCTCGCTCTCTCTCACAAGTGAAATGAGGGAAATGAGGTGGAGAAGGTGATATGATCAAAAAACTGAAATTTTCGCGATGATGGAAATGGAGGTGGAAGATGGTGATGATGATGATGGTGATGACGGTGGTAAGGTAAGAAAGAGAAAAATAGGAAAAGTAACGAAATTACCTACAACGCCAACGTCTCCAATCTACATCTTACCATCACACGCTCGTCCTCAAAGCTCGATCCCCGGCAACGGCGCCAAAATTTGGTGTAGCTCAGTGATGAGTAGCACCTCCTTTAATGTCAATCCGGGAAGACGTGAGGATGGTATGAAGACCTCGAGCAAGTGGAGGCACAAGTGCGTGAGTGAGAAGCACACAAGCATGCACACACATACACACACACGCGCACACACGGCAAGACAAAGAGTGAGTAGCAATGGAGTTCTTAGATTACTTTCAAAAAGCTCTTACAAGTTCATTTCAATTACAATCCAACCTTAAAAATGAGATCTCTAGCTCCTTTTATAGTTTTTGACTAGCTTTGGCCCTGTCCAGACCTAGTGTCCGGCCTAGTTAAAATTTAGGTTCCAGGGCTTATTAGAGGGCTCAAACGAGATCTAAAAAATATGAAAATTGGCAGGTAGATACTTCTAAAGCTCCTCAAGCTCAAGGACTCCTTGGCTTGCACAAAATGGAGCTACAAAAATACGAAATGATATTTACAAGGGTTTCAGTGATGAAAATCACTATTTGTGTAGGGGTTTTCTCTATTGATTTGTCATACATACCTTCGAGCTCCCTACTTGCTCTTTCTTCTTGTGTGTCAACTCCTTGATGTCTGAAAAATTTAGGTGGCCTACTTGCCAGATCTTCTTTGGCTGCCATGTCTGCTTGTGTTGTCCCTTCGCTCTGACTCTCTTCGTCTTGTGGCTCCTTCGGTTCCCTGACTGCTGCCAACAATCCCATATAACATTTTGGATGGCTTTAATATTAATTCCCCCTGAAAGGATTCCATCTTATAGTTATCAATGTGGCCACACACATGAGTGCCATATGGCACTCATATGTGTACTCTTGTAAAATTAGCTAAGAGATGGTTCATAACATCTCTTCTAAGATGATCCCATATAACATTTTGGATGGCTTTGTGTTCAACAACACCAATGCAATTTGTAGCCATAGCATTTCCTCATGTGAATTCACCCATCAAAGCAATATCATTACCTTGCATCAACTTATTCCAGGGAAGTGCAAGAAAATGACCATAACATTAAGAAGCCCATAATTTACATTCTTGCATAGTTCATGCTAGATTGCATCATTTCTCCAAAGAGTACCATAAACTTCATAAGATATGAGAAGTAAATGAAAAAGAAAATAAGTTTTAGGCTATGAGCAAAAAGGAAACTATAAGTGGTGACCCAATGGTATAATCTATGGTAAAAGATGTCAATGTTCAATCAATAGAAATGGTGCTAGGAAATCCTAATCCTTTAAATCTTTGATCTTTGTTAGAAAACTGTCCGTGGAATCTGCTTCATTCATGTGCTCACTCTCCAATTGTTTTCGGAGGTAAGCAACACGAGCCTCATTCCTTACCTGGTATAAAGTGCTTAGTGTATCCCAAGCATGCCTTGCTGTTTTGGAAGAGCAAATGTGGGAAATAATGGCACGTTTGATAGACAAGGCTATCAATCCACCTACCACAAATTTAATTATCATCACCACGTTTGTAGACTACATACTATGAATTTCATGCCATTCAACCTTCTCACTTACCTTTAGAGAGGGAAACTTTGGCATGATTTATACACCCTAGATGAAGCGACATCCTGCTGTGATACCAATTTTTTGAGTTTGATGTCTAAGGAAGCATGCAAACAACAGAAGAAGAAGCTTGGAGCATGTGAGCTGTAAGAAAGGAACTCCTAAACTTTGTAATATACCCTAAAAAGTCACACGCATACTGAAAAGGCGTAGCGCAAAAGTTGTAACTCTTTACAAATTAATGAAAGAGGATTCGCGTAAAACAAAAGGCATTGTGTCGCCAGACTGTTCGTTTGGGTGAGAGCCGGAAGTGAAGCGCAGTATATTCGAAATCCTGTGTAATCTGAGTACTTGTGAATTCTGATGATTAAGCTTAATAATTAATTAAGTGTTAATGAAGTATTAAAGATTGACGTATTAACACGATAAGTGAAGAAATACATAGTCAATTGTGCAATAGTATTGAAGTGTTCTGTAACATATTCAAAATAGTTAATGTGTGTAAGTCTGTGAATGGATATAATGAATCTGTAGATTTGGGAAAATACAAACAGGGCCTCTGTTTATAGACCCCTAAACATCCCAAGAACCCAGAATTGAACTAATTTTTAAACAGTTAAGGTTTAACATTGGTGCCATCTATGGGAAATGGAGTAGTTAGTGAAGAAGAAGGTTAAGGTTCGAAGATGAATCCTTTGATATATGCCGGTAACACGCTCTGGTGAATCTTATCTCAAATATCGAAGTGACCCACATCCCTGGGCAGTTCCGAATTTATTAGGAACACCCTGTGGTGTTAGAAGTGAAGAACAATCAAGTTCAATCGTAGCAGGTTCAATTCAGCAAGAAAGCGGTAATTTCAATGGCAGTCTGGTGCTCTGTAGAAGCAATTCAGTAGAATGCGGTGATAATCTGGTGTGTTTCCATGATAGTCCGATACATTCTGAAGAAAGTAAGTTAGTTCTTGGTGGTATTTCGGCGTTGCCTGGTGAAATTCAGCATTGTCTGGAGACAATTCAACGATTTTCGATGACAGTTTGGTATTTTCCGGTGACAATTCGATGCTTTCCGGTGACAATTTGGTGCTTTTCGACGATACTGTGGTTTCGTTCGGTAGAAATTTATTGCATTCACCATTTTTAGGAACAAGTTTAGCAAATTTTGACGCTAAAGTCGAGAAGGGGCTGCTCAATTTTGAGTTAAGCAATTGGTTCAAAGACATTTTTGGATTGGAAGGTTGGCAAAGTGACCATATGGTCCAAGCACAGCGAGGAAGCCACTCCCAAAGTCCAGGCAACATGAGTAGTTCACATCAACAACAACAGCAACAACAGCAGCAACAACAACAACAACAACAACAATAGCAACAGCAACAACAACAACAACAGATTATTCCACCGCGTTCGGTGCCTGTCGGAGTCACGTACACAAAATTTGGAGGTTTCCCGGGAGATGATCCCGATGCGCATGTGCAGACCTTTGAGATTAATTATGCAGCCTTGAATTACCCAACAGACCTTGTGTATAAAGCTATTGTGTTCCAATCAACTCTGATTAATGAAGCTACACTATGGCTAACTGAATATGATTTGAACCACTTCCGTCAGTATGATGATGTAAAGGATGCATTTTTGCAACAATTCTGGTTAAAGAAGAACCCAACATAAATTTTTGATTACTTGCAGAATAACAGGCAAAAACCACACCAAAATCTACAAGATTATGCCATGCTATTTCGGACTCATTTAAGGCAGTTACCACGAGCGCATGCCAATCTACCAGACGACATTATCACTCAGTGGTTTATCAACTTATTAAAGCCCCAAATAAAGCAGATCATGATCATACGGAGTGTGGGTGGAATGACTTTGGATGTCGTAATTGCTATGGCATTACAATTAGAAAATACGGTGGGTGGATTGACTAAAGATCTAGAGTGGCTAAAAGCATCCAAGCAATCCAACGAGGATCCTTTGAAACAAATTTACTGTACCAAATGTAAAAATCCAGGGCACAGCAGCTCAACATGCGCTTTGAATCAAATGTATTATGCTATTTTCCATACAACAGATCACACTATGGAGATTTGTACATATAATGCAAAGATACAAAACAGAGTAGCTGTTAATGCCATCATTCAGGAACAAGGGCAACCGGCCAGCCATTATGTACCACCACAGATGAGGAATACCCCGTATCAGGGATACAGGAATTATCGAGGAGGACGGTCAACTAACTTTGGGCAAACTCGGTGGAATGCGGGTATAGAAGGTGAAGGTGCATCTCTTCCACCACCTAAATGTCATTTTTGTGGTGAAATAAGTCATATCCATAGGTATTGTAAAGATGCGGCCGAGTATGATAAAAAGAAAAAGGAATGATAACACCCAATGGCAAATATGGTGTACATATCAGCAGTCGACACTCAAATAGCAGCAATGCAAACACATTCAAGAAAGCAACTACAGCCAGCTGCAGATATTTTTGAACCTGGAATTCATGAACAACACAAGGTGTTTACAAAAGCAAGCAAGTGAGCGACGTAGGAACAAACCGTGTTCCCTGACCCAGTTCCGGTGATGCAGCAAAGCATACCATCAAAAGTACCAGAAGGGCAAACCTTGACTCAAACAATACCGGAGTCCATACCAGAGACCATACCGAAAACAGCCAAAACTGATTCGGTGTGGGATGTTATGTCCAAGGCATCAATTACATTGCCCTTGGGTCAATTATTGGCTTTGGTCCCTGGAGTGTATCAATAGTTCCAGTAGCAGGTCAGTTTAGGATCCTTGAGTGCTCCCGCAACAGCCACAATCCAACCAGAATTGGACCCAATCGTGGACCATACAGTACCACTGATTACATTGTGGTACAAAAACCATAAAATCACACAAGTCTTAATTGATGGCAGATCTAGTGTAAACATAGCAACAACAACACTTTGCAAACGGATGGGGTGGATGCAAATTGAACCTGTTCAATTCTTTGTATGCATGCCTGATCAATCTCGAGTCCATCCGGTGGGCTTGGTGCGAGACATTCCGATTAGTCTACAAGGTGTTGTCTTCAAAATGACCGTCGTTGTGCTGGACTTACCAGAATCTAGCCTGGACTACAATCTACTCTTTGGATGCCCCTGGCTAAAACAAGCTAAGGTAGTACAAGACTAGTCAGCACATGAATTAGTTTTTAAAAATAACCACCGAAATTATGTTGTTCCACTGGACGATATGAAACCTTGTGACTTACATGCACGACCATATCTAGCGGAGCCTGTACATATGTTAGATGGTCTCTCTGATGATGAAGAGGAATCTTTTCTTAAAGCCAACAAGGATTTGATGGCTCTTGGCACTATGGATTTACAAATGGTAGCTGATAATTGGAGTCCGGCAGCCTGTACGGTGGTACCACTGACTGATGAGCACGATTCAAGTAGAGAACACACCTTGGATGATACGATGCTTCAACAATTACTTCAGTCAGGAGAGGATTTGGAGATGTTCCGGTAGTTTTACGTACCGGAAGATCAATTGGTTACCTGCCACTTAGGTGATGAAACCAACTCACGACCAGTAAAAATTAAGGTGGGACTATCCAAGATCTTCCAGGATAACTTGTTGCAATTGCTACGAGAATTCTCTGATGTGTTTGCATGGGATTATCGGGATATGAAGGGGTTGGATCCATGGATTTATCAACACAGGGTGGTGCTGAAACTAGAGAAGGTGGGGTTTATTGTGCCTATCGAGCATGCAGAGTGGATTTCCCCCATTGTCATAGTCCGAAGAAGAATAAGCAATTACGGATATGCGTAGACTACTGAAAATTAAATGCTGCCACCGTGCCTGATCCATTTCCGCTGCTGTTCCTAGATACAAAGTTAGATGATGTGGCGAGCCGTGAGATGTATTCCTTTCTGGATGGATATAGTGGCTATAATCAAGTCTGAATGGCGGAGCAAGACATTCCAAAGACTGCATTTATTACCAACTGGGGTGTCTATGCATGTACAGTCATGTGGTTTGGTCTGCGCAATGCTCCAAGTACGTTTCAGCATTGCATGCAAGAAATTTTCTCTCCCTATCTCACTACATTTATGAGGGTTTACTTGGATGACTTCTCTTTATCTGGTGATTTTTTGGCGCATCTGTACCACTTACGGTGCTGCTTTTTGAAGTGTCGAGAATACCGTTTGTGCTTGAACCCGAATAAATCTGTATTCTCAGTATCCTATGGCAAGTTGCTCAGACACATTATTTCAAAACAGGGAATTCAAGTTGACCCTGATAAAGTGAAGGCTGTATTGGAGGCTCCTGCTCCTAAGACACCCAAAGAAGTGATGCGTTTCTTGGGACAAATCCGGTGGCATGAATGACACTTGCGGTGGCTTGCTCATCTGGCTACAACCCTCAATCGAATGATCACTAGTACTCCTCACCAATTTGAATGGACCGAAGCCTGTCAGTTGTCTTTTGACTCCTTGAAATCGTTGTTAATCCAAGCACCGAATTGGGAACTTCCATTTCACGTCTTTGTGGATGCTTCCGACATTGCCATTGGCAGCGTGCTAATGCAGCAGACGGATAAATGGTTTCATCTAGTATATTATGCGAGCCACAGATTAGCCCGGATAGAGCGCAAGTATTCAGTTACTGAACGTGAATGTCTCGGATTAGTGTATTCGATGAAGAAATTCCAACATTATTTGCTGGGAGGACAGTTCACCTTTCATGTCGATCATGCAGCATTGGTGTACCTTGTGCGCCAATAGCATTTGGGAGGATGGTTAGCATGCTCGGTATTGTTGCTTCAAGAGCTTGATTATTTCGTCATACATTGATCAGGGTTAGCACATGCGCTTGCTGACTTTCTCTCTCGGTTGGATTCCGGTGAACTTTCGATAGGAGTTGATGATACAACACCAGCTATCTATGCAGCAGAGACAATACGGGATGATCAACAGGAATTGCTGGTACCCCCGTCGTACTATGACACCTTGCTTCTGTTCTTGACTAGTGGATGTCATCCCAGTACGACCTCTTCAGCTGCTCGACGAAGATTAGATGTGTAAAGCCGATGATTTCGCCAAATTGTAGGGCAGTTATATTATATGGATCACTCAGACGTGTTGCTACGATGTGTTCCCCCCATGAAATTGCTTCAGTAATTACAATGGCTCATTTTGCCCCAACCGGAGGACATTTTGCGGTTGACCTGACACACCAGAAGATCCTACAGAGTGGTTTATGGTGGCCTATGATGTACCGTGATGTCACTCAGTACGTGCGGCAGTGTGATGCCTGTCAGCATTCCGGTCAGCCCTTACAGCGATATTTCTTTCCACTACAACCAGTTGTGCCTCTCGAACCCTTTCAGAAATGGGGTTTGGATTTTATTGGCCTTATTACTCCTTCTGCGACGGTTACTAGCAATCGATACATTTTGACATGTACGGATTATGAGACTCGGTGGGCCGAAGCTTGGGCTCTTTGGTCAACTACAGCTGTTGCGGTAGCTAAATGTTTGATGAAGGATATTTTTCCACGCTATGGGTTATCCTTGGAGATAGGAACTGATCAAGTTACACACTTTGCAAATACATTAATGCAAGTGCTTACTAAAACCTTCCAGATTGTGCATAAGTTCAGTTCTCCCTATTATCCACGAGCGAACAGACTCACTGAGAGCACCAACAAATCTCTGTTGAACATCTTAAAGAAATTGGTATTGGATTGCCCGAAGAGATGGGACCAATTTCTACCTGCTGTATTATGGGCTTATCATACCACATATAAAGTGGCGACCAGAACAACTCCTTTCAAGTTGGCATATGGATTGGAAGCGATTGCTCCTATGGAAGTGGTGGTTCCTAGTCTGTGGGTGGCCCTCGAACGGAAGCTATTACTGGAAGAATCTTTTCCTTTTCGATTGGAGGCTTTACGATCTCTAGATGAACAATGTCTTGAGAGTTTCCTGGTGCTGCAAGAAGTGCAGCTTAGACAAGCCAAAACCCACGATCGTTTCCTCAAAACCAAAGTGTTTACAATAAACCAATTAGTACTCTTTTATAATGCTAAGTCTAATAGGTCTGCCAAAAAGTTTAAACGGTGCTAGTTCAGTCCCTACCGTATCACTGAACAAGTGGGACCCACAACTTTTTGGTTATCCACCTTAACCGGTGTCCTACTTCCTAAAGCAATCAATGGCTCCAAGCTACGCCCCTATTATCCATCGTCTACGTCTTCATGATGTGTCATCGGTATTTTTATTTCTTTTCTTTTACCATTTTTTTCACTCGACTTTCTTTTCTTATCTTTGTGTTTCGGTTGACTGATTGACCGTAATAGTTGCGTTTTCCTACCTAAACATGATTAGTGTCCGCCTTGATTATGTTAATGCGTGCATGTCATCATTATGTCGGTATATTTCTAATACTACATTATGATTAGGGTTCTTACCGCCTGATTTTTCTAGGGTTTCTACTTAATCTTGTTCTTCGCGCTGTTAGTCGCTATTGTGTCTTTGTGTGTTTGTGACCCTTGTGTGCTTTGTGATATTCTCTGTTTTTGAGTGTGCCATGGAAGCTCTTGCAAATATCGTGACCTTTCGTGCGGGTCTCACTTCGGATATGAGTGAGTTCCTATGTGCTCGAGGGCCCTTGGCCTTCGCTGAATTGCCTTGGCATTTAGTGCAGTGTCATCCCTTCTGTGCATAGATTATATCTGCCATAGCCGCCATGCCTGCTACCGAGCAATGCTGGCCATTAACATGCTTACACCCCCGTGTTGTCATTACGTTCAGTAGTGTTGCTGAGGGGTTTCATCTCCCTCATGAGGGATTGGTTGATGGACCGCTTCTCCCCATGGCAACAATGAAAGAACTTTTCCCCTGGCACTCATCTAATGAGTTTGCCATTCTTTGTCGTCCCGAGCTTGAGCGCACCACGCTGCAATTTCTTGTAGCTACCTTAAATCTCTAGAAACGTACTTATAGTATCTCTCGTCCATTCTACTCCATGATAGACGCTGCATCTAGAGAAACCATCAACTTTACTTCCTTTTTCTTCCAGCGCATTCACCGTGAATGCTTAGCAATTACCAAACAACTAACCAAGCATGAGATTCCTCGTACCCGATTGCCGCATCTTCTCACCCTTCTTCTTCCCGTGATCTAAGCAGCACAACCACCCCCCGAAAACACTTTGCTTTTACATGAAGAATCTACACAGATGCTGGAGAAGGATGATGATGAAGACCTGCTACACTTCTTCCAGCGCAAACGCAAACGTATTAGTCCATCACACACCCAAGTGCAGGATTTAACCACACTTCAAGAGGTTGAACTCTTTCATGATACCACCACGATTTTACAGGGCACATCGGCATCCTCTTCTCCTAGCAAGCAGCACGAGCCAGATGTAATCATGGAAGATGTCACTGAAGACCAACCGCACAATGAACTGCAACAACAAGATGCTGAGCCTCTAAAGGACACAATGGAAGATACTACTGTTAGTGAGTTTCATCCTTCTTCTCCACCAACCACAGACGATCAAGCAGACACAGCCAAGCAACCGATCGGTATTGAAGAAGCGGTTACCATTCTGGCGGTGCCTCCAAATGAAATGGGAATTGTCTTAGTCCTGACCTCTCTTCTTCCCCTACCTCCTCCAACCACCATTCTTGCTGCTGCTGAAGTTCCTCCCTCTTCACCTTCACCTGCCATTCGTGAGGCATCGACCAATCTCCTATCCTCTCCTGACTACTCTCCACCATCATCACCTCACCTACATTCTACCCCACCATCACAACCTCCTTCTTCTCTTCCTCCAGCGGTTATGTTCACCAAATTGGCCTCCATGGGCCAATTACTCATTCAGCTCTCCCAGCAGTTGCCTCTTCAGATGAAGACGGCCACTCAGACTATTCAGTAGGAGCTGCAGAGCAAGGTTGATCTTCTAGAAGCGGACATTGCCCCCCTCCAAGAAGAAGTACTTGAAGCCAAAGCCGAAATTCACTCTCTGCATACTCAAATTCAGAAACTGCAAGAACAGTTAACTGCAAAAGACAGTATCATTGCTCAACAAGACACAGAAATCAAAGGCTTGAAGCAAGAAGTTGCAGATAAGACACACGCTATGATACCATTAGGCAATGTGCTCCATAATACGCGGGATGCACTCAATGTTTTAGAAGACGCTTCACAGTCACTAGTGGCCAATGTATTTAAAGCTGAAGTAGAATTGCATAAATTCACTGAGAAGTTGTTTCAGAAAGATCAAGAATTGTCTGCTAAAATTGCCGTGACGATCCATTTAAAGAACGAACTTGCAAGTGTGCAAAAGGAGAAAGAAGATTTCTACAAAACGATGCAGTTCCAATCTCAAGAACTCGAGCACCGAGAAAAGCAATTGGGAGTTCAGGCAGACAGGCTCTCGTGCATTGATGCAGAAATAGCTGAAATAAAACTGCGCAGAGATGCTACTCTCACCAATGAATTCTATCTCTAGGAAGCATTTTTGCAGACGCAGATGGATTCATTAATAAGCCAGGTCATAGCTGCCAGTTCAGTTAGAACTGATGCATAGCTGATTGAACCTGTAATTTTGAAGAATATATTAGATTCATTAAAGCAGAAGATCACTCGTACGTTTAAACTAGCTGTCTCTATGTATGTACAGGGCATCATATAGGAAACTTGACTATGTATTTACCAATTTTTGGGTTCGAGTCCACCGTGCGTGCTAGTGTGAGCCGCCAGAAAGGAACTCCTAAACTTTGTAATATACCTTGAAAAGTTGCACGCATACTGAAAAGGCGTAGCGCAAAAGTTGTAACTCTTTACAAATTAATGAAAGAGGAGTCAGGTAAAACAGAAGGCATCGTGTCGCCGGACTGTTCGTCTAGGCGAGAGTTGGAAGTGAAGTGCAGTATTGTTGAAATCTTGTGTAATCTGAGTACTTGTCAATTCTGATGATTAAGCTTAACAATTAATTAAATCTTAATGAAGTATTAAAGATTGATGTATTAACACGATAAGTGAAGGAGTAGACACTCAATTGTGTGATAGTATTGAAGTCTTCTGTAACACATTCAAAATAGTTAATATGTGTAAGTGTGTGAATGGATATAATGAATATGTAGATTTGGGAAAATACAAAGAGGGCCTCTGTTTACAGATTCCTAACCATCGCAAGAACCTAGAAATGAATTAATTTTTAAACAGTAAAGGTTTAACAAGCACAACACACAATACTGAAAAGAGAAATGTACAAAGATATATGACCTATTAGGGTTATAGATGCAAACACAAGCTAGCGGAGAAAACCTCCTAAAGAGGGAAGAAAGTGCCCTAATGGTCCTAGTGTATTCACACACATCACTACCTAAATATATGGACATTTTTTTATGATTAACATGGGAAACACTAACTAAAAAGAAGGTATTGAAGTAGTCCAAAAAACATTTGACATACATGTCTTTAGCCTTCATACTAACATTAGTGTCATCAGCAAAGTCGTGAAGACATAAGGGCTTGGGGGGCCAAGGATAGCTATACCTTCAATTTTGTTTTGTTCTAAAGCATCTTTGATCAGCCATCCTAGGGAATCACTAGCAATGACAAAGAGAAGGGGGGGCAAGGGGGCAGCCTTGCCTAATGGATCTTGTCGACCTAAAGGGAGGAGCGAGGGCTCCATTGATAGAGACTCTAGAGTGGGCATTACCAAAAAGAATACTAAAAATCTTAATGAAGGACCCACTAGCTCCCATGTCTTGAAGAGATTGTCGCACAAACTCCAATGTTCATCTCAATAGGGAGAGTATCCTTTCTAGTAGCTTCTTTCAAAATCAAGAGAATGAATGGAGTCAGGAAAGCATTAAACATAATGAAAAACTCATTAGGAACGCCATCAAGGCCAAGAGTTTTATAGGGTTTCGATTTACCAATGGTTTCTTTAACCTCACCGGTAGTGACAGGCAGGTCTAGGTAGGAGCAATAATGGCTCTAACTCTGCGGTTATCCTCCCCACACTTGGGAGTCCTAGAAGTCCTAGAAAAAACATTAGTAAAGAAGCTGGTAGCCTCTTGCAAATTCTCCTCAACATTGATAGCGAAACCACTAGAATTTTTTGTCAACATAGGTATGAATTCCTTGCTTTTCTTCTTTGTTAAAGAAAAAGAACATACTTTTATTAGGTCTATCAAGATTTCCTACCCAAAAATCTCTTGAGGAGGAGAGAATACCAATAACCTCAAGATGCTCTTCATATTTTAATCTTTCTTGAAGAAACAAAATTTTGTCCATATTTCTATTGTTGGACTCTAGAGAGGAGAAGAGCTGATCAAGATCATCGGACATAAGCTTCCTTCTATTAGCTCTAATTTGCTTCTTAATGTTTCTATAGTGGGTGAAGAGGGACTGAGTGTCTTTAATTGCTCTAGCCCAACCAATAAAAGGGTTCAGGTAGATGCTAAAATGTTGGGAGAAGATGTGTTTGGTTTGCTCAACCACACAAGGGATCGTCAAGAGAGACAAGTCCAGGTGAGGCCATCCAGATCTAACCCTAGGACAATTACTCTTGAGAGAAATGTTCATGGGAAAATGATCACAAATGGACAAGGGGTGATCCAAAGAACTATGCACATGCTGAAATTTCTAGAGGAAAGGAATGTTAAGGTAACATCTATCTAGTCTAGCTGCCACGTGAAGATCACCTTTCTGTTTATTATTCCAAGGTAAGCCAATACTGGAGGAGATATCAATGAGGTCATGGTTGGTGATGAGGTTCATCTAGGAAATCCATTCTTGCCCACTAATAGTATTCCCTCTTTTACAATATCTATCATTGATGGATGTGGCCATATTAAAATCCCTGATAAGGATGATGGGACTAAGAATGTCTTCAATCTCATCCCAATAGTTAGCCCTAAGAGTAGAGTAGTTAGCAACATGGAGACTAATCACAATACAATCAAAAGGTTTGTTGAGGGTAAGACCAATCCATTGGTGGGTGGGGCTATTTGTGAACCCCTTGGATCAGGTGACAAATGAAGTTAGAGACTTCAATGGTGGTACCACATCTCCCATGATTATGGTTAGTAAAGAACCATTTATGGTCACTAGAGGCTATATTAAGATGAATAGGCAGCTTATTCCCACAAATCTTAATCTCTTGAAGACAAAGAATGTCAGGCCAAGTAGACAAATCAGACATCCACTTACTTAGAAAAACACTAAGCCCTAATCGGATCAAAGATCCCTTTTATATTAAACAACATCAAATTGAAATAATTCATAATTAAAAATGTAGGACTCAAAATACAACAAAAAACTCATTTTCTAAAATTCTTGGTTGGCTTGTTTAGAGTCACCAAATTTCTGAAAGTCTCTTTCCTTTTAGGTTTAATGTTATCCTAAGCAACGAGAGCATCTTCTTTCTATGTCATTAGAGTATCCTATCCTCCAAACATTGATCTTTTTGTGTTAAATCCTCAATGTCTTTCGTGTCTTGCTAGTTTAGTTCCTTTGGAAATCTGTTGATAGCCGAGTAAGATAAGTTAACATTGTTATGGGGCCTAACTACATTATCCTTTACAACTTCTTCTTCAACATAGTTTTTTTTGTTTACAATAGTAGTCCATCCTTCGTCATTATTGTGATTGATTTCCTTAGTCTCTCTTTGTTCAGGAGTCTAGTCAACTTCCATGTGAGAGGAAGACTTGCCATTGTTTGGAGAAACATTTTCTTTATTACTATGGAGCTTAGAGACATCAACAAGATCTTTAACTTCTAGAAAAAGATTAAATAGAAGGATGTCATAAGTATTAGCCCATTTATTATCTTTTTTCTTTGGTTTTACCTAGTTTCTTTTTTTGCATTCAGGGTAGAGTTGGCCTTGGAGGTTGAGTTTTTAGTCAGAGGTTTGTCTTTTGGCACTTCTCCATTCTTAGTGAGAAAAGGGCAATCCTTAATCGAGTGGCCTTGCCTATAGCAGTTGAAGCAACATTGGGCAAATTCCTATAAGTGACCTTTTGTTCATGGAGATACCTACCTTCAGAGTCTTTATTTTCAGGAAGGTCTTAATGGGCTCGACAATGTCCACTTCAACCATCACCTGGGAGATACCTACCATCAGAGTCTTTTAATTTCAAGAAGGTCTTAATGGGCTCGACAATGTCCACTTCATCCATCACCTTGGGGTTAATGCCGCCCCTAGCTCGTCGGCCCATAACTTTACCAATCAAAAAGCTATAACTATCTATGCAAGGATAATATTCCATTGGAAGGTCTGAAAATTCAATCCAGACTGGGACCTTCAAGGGTTTAAGGCCACGAGGGCTAAAACCAGAGAACCACCTAAAAAAATGACACATGAGTCGATTTAATAATCCATTGTCCTTTAGTGATAACCTTTAAAACACTACTAGAGCCTTCAAGAAAAAACAAGAAATAACTTTTGGGGAGGTATTGAATATGCTTGACATGCAGCCCCCTACTCTCCCAATTCAATCCTATCCATTTCTTCAATATCTCTTGGGTGGGTATAGGGCCATGACAAAGAGCTATCACAACTATATCAGAGAGCTGTGACTGCCAAATATCAAGGGAGGTTGATCTTCTAGAAGCGGACATTGCCCCCCTCCAAGAAGAAGTACTTGAAGCCAAAGCCGAATTTCACTCTCTACATACTCAAATTCAGCAACTGCAAGAACACTTAACTGCAAAAGACAGTATCATTGCTCAACAAGACATAGAAATCAAAGGCTTGAAGCAAGAAGTTGCAGATAAGACAGACGCTATGATACCATTAGGCAATGCGCTCCATAATACGCGGGATGCACTCAATGTTTTAGAAGAAGCTTCATAGTCGCTAGTGGCCAATGTATTTAAAGCTGAAGCAGAATTGCATAAAGTCACTGAGAAGTTGTTTCAGAAAGATCAAGAATTGTCTGCTAAAATTGCCGTGATGATCCAGTTGAAGAAGGAACTTGCAAGTGTGCAAAAGGAGAGAGAAGATTTCTACAAAACGATGCAGTTCCAATCTCAAGAAATTGAGCGCCGAGAAAAGCAATTGGGAGTTCAGGCAGACAGGCTCTCGCGCATTGATGCAGAAATAGCTGAAATAAAACTGTGCAGAGATGCTCCACTCACCAATGAATTCTATCTCTAGGAAGCATTTTTGCAGACACAGATGGAGTCATTAATAAGCCAGGTCATAGCTGCCAGTTCAGTTAGAACTGATGCATAACTGATTGAACCTGTAATTTTGAAGAATATATTAGATTCATTAAAGCAGAAGATCACTCGTGCATTTAAACTAGCTGTCTCTATGTATGCACAGGGCATCATAGAGGAAACTTGACTATGTATTTACCAATTTTTGGGTTCGAGTCCACCGTGCGTACCAGTGTGAGCCGCCAGAAAGGAACTCCTAAACTTTTCAATATACCTTGAAAAGTCGCACGCATACTGAAAAGGCGTAGCGCAAAAGTTGTAACCTTTACAAATTAATGAAAGAGGAGTCAGGTAAAACAGAAGGCATCGTGTCGCCAGACTGTTCGTCTGGGCGAGAGTCGGAAGTGAAGTGCAGTATTGTCGAAATCTTGTGTAATCTGAGTACTAGTCAATTCTGATGATTAATCTTAACAATTAATTAAGTCTTAATGAAGTATTAAAGATTGATGTATTAATGCGATAAGTGAAGGAGTAGACACTCAATTGTGCAATAGTATTGAAGTGTTCTGTAACACATTCAAAATAGTTAATATGTGTAAGTGTGTGAATGGATATAATGAATATGTAGATTTGGGAAAATACAAAGAGGGCCTCTGCTTACAGATTCCTAACCATCCCAAGAACCCAGAATTGAATTAATTTTTAAACAGTAAAGGTTTAACAAGCACAACACACAATACTGAAAAGAGAAATGTACAAAGATAAATGACCTATTAGGGTTATAGATGCAAACACAAGCTAGGGGAAAAAACCTCCTAAAGAGGGAAGAAAGTGTCCTAATGGTCCTAGTGTGTTCACACACATCACTACCTAAATATATGGACATTTTTTTATGATTAACATGGGAACCACTAACTAAAAAGAAGGTATTGAGCTAGTCCAAAAAACATTTGACGTACATGTCTTTAGCCTTCATACTAACATTGGTGTCATCAGCAAAGTCCTGAAGACATAAGGGCTTGGGGGGCCAAGGATAGCTATACCTTCAATTTTGTTTTGTTCTAAAGCACCTTTGATCAGCCATCCTAGGGAATCAATAGCAATAACAAAGAGAAGGGGGGGCAAGGGGACAGCCTTGCCTAATGGATCTTGTCGACCTAAAGGGAGGAGCGAGGGCTCCATTGATAGAGACTCTAGAGTGGGCATTACCAAAAAGAATACTAAAAATCTTAATGAAGGACCCACTAGCTCCAATGTCTTGAAGAGATTGTCGCACAAACTCCAACTCAATCCTATCATAGGCTTTGTCAAATTCTATTTTAAAAAAGAAGAAGGTTTGATAGACTCATTAGCATATTCAATCCCTTCCTAGAGTGAGATAATAGCATCGAAAAGGATTCTACCTTTGATGAATCCTTTTTCTGTAGGAAGGATAATGGGCCTAAGGCGTCTAGCAAGGTAGGAGGCAACAATCTTATATATAGTGGTTAGGCAAGTGATAGGTCTCCAATTATTCAATTCCTCTTTAGGTCCCCTTTTATGAATCAATTTTATGACTCCAATGTTCATCTTAATAGGGAGAGTATCCTTTCTAGTAGCTTCTTTCAAAATCAAGAGAATGAATGGAGTCAGGAAAGCATTAAACGTAATGAAAAACTCATTAGGAACGCCATCAAGGCCAGGACTTTTGTAGGGTTTCGATTTACCAATGGTTTCTTTAACCTCATCGGTAGTGAGAGGCAGGTCTAGGTAGGAGCAATAATGGCTCTGACTCTGCGGATATCCTCTCCACACTTGGGAGTCCTAGAAAAAACATTAGTAAAGAAGCTGGTAGCCTCTTGCAAATTCTCCTCAACATTGATAGCAAAACCACTAGAATTTTTTGTCAACATAGGTATGAATTCCTTGCTTTTCTTCTTTGTTAAAAAAAAAGAACATACTTTTATTAGGTCTATCAAGATTTCCTACCCAAAAATCTCTTGAGGAGCAGAGAATACCAATAACCTCAAGATGCTCTTCATATTTTAATCTTTCTTGAAGAAACAAAATTTTGTCCATATTTCTATTGTTGGACTCTAGAGCGGAGAAGAGCTGATCAAGATCATCGGACATAAGCTTCCTTCTATTAGCTCTAAGTTGCTTCTTAATGTTTCTATAGTGGGTGAAGAGGGACTGAGTGTCTTTAATTGCTCTAGCCCAACCAATAAAAGGGTTCAGGTAGATGCTAAAATTTTGGGAGAAGATGTCTTTGGTTTGCTCAACCACACAAGGGATCCTCGAGAGAGACAAGTCCAGGTGAGGCCATCCAGATCTAACCCTAGGACAATTAATCTTGAGAGAAATGTTCATGGGAAAATGATCACAAATGGACAAGGGGTGATCCAAAGAACTATGCACATGCTGAAATTTCTAGAGGAAAGGAATGTTAAGGTAACATCTATCTAGTCTAGCCGCCATGTGAAGATCACCTTTCAGTTTATTATTCCAAGGTAAGCCAATACTAGAGGAGATATCAATGAGGTCATGGTTGGTGATGAGGTTCATCTAGGAAATCCATTCTTGCCCACTAATAGTATTCCCTTTTTTACAATATCTATCATTGATGGATGTGGCCATATTAAAACCCCTGATAAGGATGATGGGACTAACAATGTCTTCAATCTCATCCCAACAGCTAGCCCTAAGAGTAGAGTAGTTAGCAACATGGAGACTAATCACAATACAATCAAAAGGTTTGTTGAGGGTAAGACCAATCCATTGGTGGGTGGGGCTATTTGTGAACCCCTTGGATCAGGTGACAAATGAAGTTAGGGACTTCAATGGTGGTACCACATCTCCTATGATTATGGTTAGTAAAGAACCATTTATGGTCACTGGAGGCTATATTAAGATGAATAGGCAGCTTATTCCCACAAATCTTAATCTCTTGAAGACAAAGAATGTCAGGCCAAGTAGACAGATCAGACATCCACTTACTTAGAAAAACACTAAGCCCTAATCGAATCAAAGATCCCTTTTATATTAAACAACATCAAATTGAAATAATTCATAATTTAAAATCTAGGAGAAATCTCAGACTCAAAATATATCAAAAAACTCATTTTTTAAAGTTCTTGGTTGGCTTGTTTAGAGTCACCGAATTTCCGAAAGTCTCTTTTCTTTTACGTTTAATGTTATCCTAAGCAACGAGAGCATCTTCTTTCTATGTCATTAGAGTATCCTATCCTCCAAACGTTGATCTTTTTGTGAATCCTCAATGTCTTTCGTGTCTTGCTAGTTTAGTTCCTTTGAAAACCTGTTGATAGCCGAGTAAGATGAGTTAACATTGTTATGGGGCCTAACTACATTATCCTTTACAACTTCTTCTTCAACATAGTTTTTTTTGTTTACAATAGTAGTCCATCCTTCGTCATTATTGTGATTGATTTCCTTAGTCTCTCTTTGTTCAGGAGTCTGGTCAACTTCCATGTGAGAGGAAGACTTGCCATTGTTTGGAGAAACATTTTCTTTATTACTATCGAGCTCAGAGACATCAACAAGATCTTTAACTTCTGGAAAAAGATTAAAACCTTTCTCTAGAAGGATGTCATAAGTATTAGCCCATTTATTATCTTTTTCCTTTGGTTTTACCTAGTTTCTTTTTTTGCATTCAGGGTAGAGTTGGCCTTGGAGGTTGAGTTTTTAGTCAGAGGTTTGTCTTTTGGCACCTCTCCATTCTTAGTGAGAAAAGGGCAATCCTTAATCGAGTGGCCTTGCCTATAGCAGTTGAAGCAAGCATTGTGCAAATTCCTATAAGTGACCTTTTGTTCATGGAGATACCTACCTTCAGAGTCTTTATTTTCAGGAAGGTCTTAATGGGCTTGGCAATGTCCACTTCAACCATCACCTGGGAGATACCTACCATCAGAGTCTTTTAATTTCAAGAAGGTCTTAATGGGCTCTACAATGTCCACTTCATCCATCACCTTGGGGTTAATGCCGCCCCTAGCTCGTCGGCCCATAACTTTACCAATCAAAAAGCTATAACTATCTATGCAAGGATAATATTCCATTGGAAGGTCCGAAAATTCAATCCAGACTGGGACCTTCATGGGTTTAAGGCCACGAGAGTTAAAACCAGAGAACCACCTAAAAAAATGACACATGAGTCGATTTAATAATCCACTGTCCTTCAGTGATGACCTTTAAAGCACTACTAGAGCCTTCAAGAAAAAACAAGAAATAACTTTTGGGGAGGTATTGAATATGCTTGACATGCAGCCCCCTACTCTCCCAATTCAATCCTATCCATTTCTTCAATATCTCTTGAGTGGGTATAGGGCCATGACAAAGAGCTATCACAATTATATCGGAGAGCTGTGACTGCCAAATATCAAGGGAGTTGCGATCTATTATAAGCATGGAGTCTTTATTATTATTACAATCAATATCTATGTTAATCTTGTGTGGATTAGAGTCGTTTTCACCTTTCTCCTTCCCCTTCATAGAACTGATAAACGATTGATTGCTTTAGAGCCTGAACAGATCAAGTGGATCCTTGGTGTTCGTCCTCAGAGCTTTAGCGAATGCTCGAGCAAGGGAGCCTTTAGGGGAAGAGGCATTACTTGGTTGGAGTTGCTGTTGGGGTGGGTTAGAAGTACTCTGCATTACGACTCCAGAGTGTTCTTTGTTGTTAAAGGTCGATTGTACCTCTTGTGGGTATCGATTATGAAGTGCGTCAGCAATAGAGATTCTCTAAAGTTGGAATCAACCAGAAGATGTGTTTCAAATGAAGGATAGAAGGCCCGCATAGCCTTAGCACCCACGAGAGAGGGCGACAGAATGAGCAAGCGTTCTCTGCGCATGACCCTCACTACACCAAAACCCTAGCCGAGCTCATCTCCAAAAGGGCATCATATTGTTGATGCTTACAAGGAGCTAAGTACTAAAAGTCTTGGCTATGTCGCTTTGATAGAGAGTGATGAGCAATTACAAACAAGTTTTTTTTTGGATTCCGGTGGTCAAAGTTTTCTTCCATCACCCACTCGGCAGGGGGCTTCATGTCAAGCGGGAGCCTAAATTTTAAAGGCTACACGTCAGTGGAGGCAAAAAGCATGTGCGACGTGGTCCGAGAATTTGGAGAAAAATCTAAGTGTCCTAAACAGTCCTGCCTAACATTGCTCGATCGTCCAAATTTGGTAGAGGTAGTGCCATACGAATAAAGCGCCAGCCCAGGTCTCCAGGAGTTGTGCACGTATGCAGTGGGCTTTTTGGAGTTGGGGGCTGGCCAGAAAGCTCTTTTTCAGTAATGGAAATGCTACGTGCTTTATCGCAAATGGCAGCAGCACACTATCCCCATTTTGAGGGAGCTCTATCGTTCCAATGGTTTGTTTTTTTCAATCATTGCATTCCACGTTTTCTAGTTTATTTGCAATACATTTCCCAGGCAGCAAGCAGTTATCTTAAATCGCCTGCTTGTTCTTCTACACTACTTGATTACCTCGAGCTACCATGGATCAACTGAGAATGAGAATGAGACGTAGGCTTAGTCGTTGCAGTACTCCTGTCCTACCATCAGAGGGCGTCCGTGCTGTATCTCGCTATCGCCCTATCGCTCCCAAGCCTCCTCATGTACCCTGCGTTTCTGAATCCTCTTCAACTATCACCTTGCAGAACACCTACGTTGGTGCGGATACGCATGTTCCATCGCTCTCACCAGAGCATCAAAGTAGTAAGAAAGGTCGAAAGATGCGAAATAAGAATTCTGAAACGCATACGCCTACTTTGAAGCGTCCCAATTCGCTGTCTCCAGGCTCTGCCCGTGAAAAACGCGAGGACCTGAGTGGGTTTCGCCGTGGCCATGCTGCGGATAATTTTGCCATGCTTTTTCAGCAAGATGAAAGATTCATTGAGAGGGCAGCGGCCAGCGCTCCCTCCTCTTTTGTACTGCCTGTGAAAACAATGCAGAGTGATATCTTTGGCAGTGCGGGAGGTACATTTGACGTCGTGCATCATCGCAACGATGTTTCAGGATCATGCATCATCCTGAATA
The DNA here is from genome assembly GCA_020310875.1 of Ceratopteris richardii. Lineage (NCBI taxonomy): Eukaryota > Viridiplantae > Streptophyta > Polypodiopsida > Polypodiales > Pteridaceae > Ceratopteris > Ceratopteris richardii. Next base: position 81,426,342 of record CM035407.1, on the reverse strand, counting down.
CGGGCACCAGGTTAAAACACGATGCGAGCGAAATAGATTTCTTAAAGGCGCCGCAGCCGAGTCGTCGTTTTGATGAAGAAGAACAAGGCGATGAAGGTAAGGATCATGTGAGAAGAAAGTCCGTTTCACTCAGATTACCGCCTGAGGCACCTATTCTTCATGCACAGCCTTCGACTTTCTTGCTAGGTTCATTGGCCTCGTCAAACACAAATCAATCTTGCACTAACAATGTATGTGGACGAAGAGACATTGGTTGCTCGGAGATCATCGTCCCGGAGGCAAGACGTCCAGTGCGCTCAACGATAAGCGTTGAGAGTATAAGCGCGATTTCGAACGCTCAGGTTGAATTGAAGTTACTCAGTTCGGAGCAGGTTCAGTCGAAATTGGAAGAGAGCGATCTACCAGGGCTCATTGCGGATCCATGGAACGTTGTGAGGTGGGTGAATGCAGCCTATAAAGCTATGGTTGGACAACCTGATTGCCCATGGCTTATGTCAACCGTATCTAGCTGCTCAACAACTATTGCTGGGGCGGTGCTGCTCTCATCTAATGTGGATATCCCAACATCAGCTTCGTCGTTTTCCGCAAGAGTGAATGTCCAATGGACAAAAAGCTCTGGCCAGCGCAGATCCATGACACTACCATGCGACGTGACAGCCTTTGAGGCAGATCACTCCAGAAGGATGCTGGCATGGCGATTCGACATCCACGCTGGCCTAGGCCTCACGTGTCCTGCAGCAGAGTGAAGTGAGCAGCACGATATAATGTAGGGGAGAGAGCTTTATATAGCGCAGGATCGATGGAGAATCGGGCATGGATCATCAATCTCATGGGAGAGACAGGGCAGGATCAATGCAGACAAATCGTGCTAAATGCAGAACATAAGGAAGAGCTTGAGCCAGGGCAGGGTTGATGGAGAGCTCGAGATGATGAGTAATGGTTGTCGAGATGATGAGTAATGGCTGTCGAGATGATGAGTAATTTGTTCTTGGGCGACAGCCAAATAATTTGTTTTTCTTTCTTTTTTTTATTTCCTCTCTCTCTTTGGGCGCCTCTGGAAATGCATCGTCTACAGCCATCATTTATTATTAAAGTTTTGTTTTGTTTATGACAGATCGAAAAGACAATATCTGTTGATAGAACAACAGCAAGTTGTGTTACAAAACCTTTGCATATAGTTTTCTTTAGATGGTATTTGAAAATGAATCTATAACGTTTATAATATATCATATTTGATTTTGTTCCGCCGCTCTTCATGTTTCACACACTACGGAGGCACGAAAAAAGTTGTGTTGGTGTTCCACTCTTATATGTGAATAAATGGGCTGTGAAACTGTCCACATTTTCTTATCCTCTTTTTTTTTTTCTTTTTATATAAATTTTGCACTTGTACTCTCTAAAAAACTGTGCGTACCAGAGTATAAAAAATGTGACATATATCAAGAGCTCTGGCCCAAGTGGTTTATGCCACGAATGGGACAATATCCCGAATTCAAGTCTTGAATGGCTCGGCATGTCTAATGGAATCCTTACGTTGAGGGCTACCCACCTTTTCATATTGGATACTTTCCAAATTTCCTGTACTAGTCCCCTAACCAAAGAATCACATGTTGAAAACATCATCATCTATATAGACCACCTAACAAAGCCGGGTAAAAACCAAAGACATCACTAAATATGATGCTTAAACGATCGCAATGATTTTGTTTGAGAATATATTCTCACGATTTGGTCTTCTTATAGAGATTGTAAAGTGATATAGTAACTCGCTTGATAAAGAAGACAATAGAGAGATTACTAAATGAGTTCCCGTAACACAAAATAGATCAACAGCTATCATCCAGAAGCTAACGATCATGAAAAAGACACGAATAATTTTATTTGTATAGTGGTGAACAAGCTTGAAAACGAAAAAACAACTCATCTGGATAAGCAATTGTAAATTGTATTGTGGGAATATTAGGTCGCTAATAAGATTGCATTAGGAACCATGCCTTTCATCGTGGTATACAACCCCATCACAAATCTCAACCATTGATGTCTTGATAACCATCGTTTGAGTATCCAAACTATATGAATAGTTGTGTCCTCAAACATCCAATCAACAAGATTCTTTTTAGCAATTTGACGAGGCTTGATTCGGGTAGTAACAGGTATATATGCAAACCAAGAAATGAAACAAGGCATACTTGGATGCACACATCAAAGTAAAGGATTCAAAGGAAGCACACTTAATGGTAGTTTACACTCTAAAAGAACATGCAAAGAAATTACTACATAGTGGAGATGGATCTTTCATGATTTAGATGATATCCACAAGTGAAACAAGTAAACTAGCAAAACTGAAAGGTGAAGAGTTACAAAAGTATATTAGTAGATGTAAAGTAAAGAAGTATCATGAACGACTAATCGATGAGATTGTGTGCACGTGATCTATGAGTATGTCATATGTCTATCAAAGTAAGTTATTATCTGTGTTTAAACTATGATTCGCAAACAAGAATTTTGAATAGATTATCTACTTCCCATATACAACACAGTGCATCAAAGGATTCGTCTGTAGGTGACAACCACCTGCTATTATTTGGGCGCAACTTGGTGAAATCTCGTTCCCAATAAGAATTGAACTTGGATGCCCAGCCTACTTCCTTTAGATACAATCCAAATTAGTCAACAATTTAATGTGCATGTGTGTGTATGTATGTGTGTTTATGCATGCATGTTTATGTGTATGTATGTAATTTTATGTGCATGTATGTCTGTGTGTATGTGTGAGAGATTGTGGGAATACGTGTGTATGTATGTATATGGATGTGTGTATGTATGCATTGTTGGAGTTTGACATCTGTAGAAGCTTACAAACACCACAAGGAAGAATAAGAAGCTTGAATCACAACACACAATACTAAATGTATAACCACGAGAATGTAAAAAGATAAGTTACATGTTAGGCATTAGGGAAAAAAATGAACCCTAAATGGGCCTTTTGGATTAAGGAGTGATTAGTGATGGACCAATCAGAAGGGGGTGGTGGACACAGTCTATAGCCTATAAATTACTAAGCTAAGGGGGGAAGAGGGGAGAGGATTCCCCTATGTTCAGGTTTTGCCTCTAGAGAGAGAAAGGAATCTTGTAACTTGCTTAGGCTCAAAAATGCAAAAATGTTAAAAAGTTCTAAAACTCATTATAACACCATTCAATGGCCCCCCAACTACTTTTCAAGATCAAAAGTGCTATTTTTTACTTCTAAATCAAAATTTGTGCATGAACTAACCTGAAAAAAGTGATTTTTTCAAAAATAACTCAAAATACAAGTTTCTCCCTCCAAAACCTCACACTTTCATACCCAAGTCCCAAAAAGTCATCTCTTTCCACTACTTTCTCTCCTTAGCATACCATTGAAGCTCCCGTGCCTGCATGTTTTCTCTATGCATCTTCATCTTTGGAATTCGTTTCCATAGCTTGAACTCCAATGGAGAGACCTAAATCTTACAAACATCCAAAAGATGAGGTTATCACGTTAAAATGTCACAATATCAAGGCCGTAGAAGGACATTGGTTAGGACATGAGTTTTACAAAAGTGCATGGGTGTACATGCAACCCTCTAGTCTTGGCCCTCATCATGTACAAGATCATGGAAACTTGGATCTTCGTTGGAAAGGGAAGCTATTGGGCTTCAAAAAGCTCAAAAATGGCAAAATAGTTGCCATTGTACAACATGTTTTTACAATGTTAAGCATGAAATTGGAAAACTCAAACAAAATGAGATATCCTATCAATTGTAAGTATACCTCATTGATTCCTATTCTAATTTCTTAATATACCTTATTTTGATGTGTATTTTTTTGTTGCAGATATATTTCCTTCTACCTTGGTGGAGGAGCAACCACTTCATAGTCTTACAGGTACTTTCCATGCATTGCATGTAGATGTTGGATCACTAGTCTTTCCACAAGCTTGTCCTGCTGAGCTTTTACATGAGATGATTAAGGTAGATTCTCTTTTCAACCTTGAGTGGCCACCACCTGATATATGGACCTTGAGATCTTTGAAGCATAAGATGGTGATGGACATACATAACTCTTTGAAATTCACAAGAGTGTCTAGATCTATAGGATTGCATTGATGTGTTTCTGGTCATTCTTTTGTACATCTATTTCAGATATTCACAATTCTAGAGAATTCAACAATGTTCATGTTAAAAGATATCACCTATGAGAAGGTGGAGGGTTTACTAGGTGAAAATTGGGGACTTGTAGAAGGATGCACCAAAGGGGATAGATTCCTTTGTAAAATTGGTGCAACAAACATAGGATTTTGATATTTGAAACACCATACTTCATTGTACTTAAGATTCGGCTATGATCGATGGATGTATAAACTTGGAGAATGGATACCATTACAAAGCTTTGAGGGTTTTTAAATTTCATTTGAAATTAAGATAAATCTTCCGAACAACAAAATGGAAATTATTTCAGTGATTCCACCTTATGAGGGCAAGTGGGACCCATGTGACCTTTTTCTCTACATTCATAAAGGCGATGAAGCTTTCATGAAGCGCCTTAAGCGCTGCATGGAAATTCCTGACCATGCAGGGCATTTGTTGGATGAGACAGTGACTTTGATAAAAAAATTTAACAAAAAGAAGAGGATGGGGACTAGGTACCTTTCTTACATCGCCACAACAATATTTATCATCAATCAGGAACTAGAGCTTGCACTCATGGATGTCCCCAACCTTGTCACGGGGGGATTTGTTCATGAAAAAAATGAGCCCCACCTAGAGGTCATAGACTTAGCTAGAGAGAGTGGCATAATCCACAAGGAGTTCCGTGGTGGTCTGGATGACAAACTGTGTGAGAAGTCAACCATGGAAGAGCCCCCACCATCAAATCTCAACCCGTTTGAGCCCACATTACCAGAGGTGGAAATTGAATATCTCTCCATCATCATTGTCAATGGAGAGGAGTTTATTTTCTTTCATGACATTGAGAAGGCATTCAAACTCTGTCTGGATGAGTGCCTAAGTCCTTTCTCCACTATGTGAGATGTTCCACTTGATAATACATCTGATATACTTGAAAATAAAGCTATCCCGCTCCATGATTCTATGGCAGACACCATAGTGATGGTGTGCAAGGATATTTTGACAAATGATAACAATTATACAATGGAAGAAGAGTTTGGTGCAACACGAGGAAGAATTATAAAGAACAAAGTACCTACATCCCCAATAGAAGAGTAGAGTGGGATGGCCCATGCTAGCATAGATCTTGATGCCCCTAGAAGAGGGGAGGAAGAAGACAAGCTTCATGATGTAAGTGCTTACTAAAGAATTGAATAATATAATTTAATAAGATTGGAGCTTAAATTATCATTTTCTTTCTTCATAGGAAGCCACTAAAGTGGACAAGTTCACAACAAGGTCCGATGGGGATCAATTTTCTCGTGGAAGTGGCTCATCCTTGGCAAACTACATTGGAAAGTTGCCAAAGGACGACTTTTTAATCATTCATAAAGATTAAAGTCCTGATGAGCACTTCATGAGATGGCTCTTGAAGGCCCAGAGCAAGGTTTTGTGTTTGAGTACAATTACGCAAGGCACTAATTGTGTTAGTTTGGTTAGAAAATCTTTAGTTGTAACTACTCTAGGAGTTAACTTTAGATGAAAGGTACTAGGACAAATAGGTATTGCCATGGGTCTTGTAATGCAAGACCCCAATGTAATTTCTCGCTATGTGGACGATTTATGCACATACTCTACTCAATGCATTGCCCACATACGTGAATTAAGGAAAATATTCGATAAATACACGAAATATAAAGTATGTCTAAATCTAGAGAAATATATTTTCATGGTAAGACAAGGAAAGATATTGGGACAAATAGTATCCAAAATTGGAATCCCCATTGTTGAAGATAAGATCAAATGTACTTTGGAATTACAAAGACGTAAGAATGTAAAGGAAGTACAAGCCTTTATGGGTCATTGTGGATATTATCACCAATTTATTCACATGTACACCATAATCACAAAACCCTTGTATGATTTGTTACATCAATTTACGTGGATAGAGGAATGCGAAAAGGCATTCAATGAGTTAAAAAAGAAGATTCAGTTCAACATCAATATTGAAAGTGCCCAACTGGAAAAAACCATTTCATATACATGTGGATGCATCAAATTTTTCCATTTAGGTATTTTAGGGCCATGGCTCAAAGGAGTGATGTATTCCGCATGTTGGCTATTGAGGATAATTTGGACGGTATCAATTACCCATTGTGGGCTTATATGATGGGTCATGTATTGGTTGCAAAAGGACTGTGGAATATTATGAAGGGTGTTGAAAAAAATCCTATTTTACTTGCAAACACAGTTGCTAAAGGTGATGCAGATGGCATTGAACATGATGATATACTTCATATTATTGTTCCTGCTGCCATTCCTACTACACCTATTGCAGAGTAAATTCATTGGGATGACAGAGATGCTCATGTGCATGCATTGATAGCCTTGTCTATCAAATGTTCCATTATTCCTCTCATTTTCTCTTACAGAACAGCTAAGGATGCTTGGAATACACTTACCACTTTATACAAGACTAGGAATGAGGCTCATGTTGCTTACCTTTGAAAATAGATTTTGTTCATGAAGTCTTGCTTAACAGTTCACTTGTGTAGACTATTTTGAATGGTTTTCCCGATTCATATCATAGTTTTGCTTTTACTCTTCGTTAGATGATAAAAGGCAATCCAAGTTCCTTAACATTTGAGGAGTTAGTCTTTGTTCTATTGCAGGAAGACCAATTTAGGCAGAACAAGTCCATTATGCATGTTGCAGATCAAGCTTTCCTGGCTAGTTAGAAGGACAAAGATAAAAGGAGCTCTTCTACTAATAAGCATAAATCTGTTAATTGTGCACAATCAAAGAAGGATGATAGAAATGAAAGGAAAACAAAAAAGCGAAAAATCATTTGCAAATTCTATAAAGGAAATGATCATGTGACAAAGAGCTGTCAAAAATTGGCTACTAAAGAGGCAAGGAAGAAAGAGGTTGGAATGGTTGTTCTAGAGTCCTCTACACCCAAAACAGAGTCTCCTAATCTTGTGTCGAATGAAGAATGGGCATTTACCACTATTTGTAGTTATGAGCCATCTTCTTATGAATAGTGTATGTGTGCAATAGACTCAGATGTTTGGTACTTTGATAGTGGGGCAACAAAACATATTACTTCATAGCACAGTTTCTTCACTTCACTCGAGCCTACCCCTATAGGGAATACTGTCACATGCGCCAAAAACTCCTCTTATCCTGTTATGGGAGTTGTTAAGATCATTCTCACTACTAGTGATGGAAGCTCATTTACATTATCAAATGCTTTATTTGTGCTAGGGATCAAGAAAAATCTGTTATCACTTCCTGCATTAGCCAAGATTGACTTGGTTGTGAAATTTGGTGATGACAGATGTATAGTTCATGATTTGTCAAATGGCGATGCGATTATTGCTTCTGCCATTTTATGTTGTGGGTTGTATAAGCTCATAGAATATGAAAAATCAATGAATGATTCAGCATGTGCAGTATATGATTCTCAGGTTTTGTTAGATGCAAAGCTTTGGCATGCATGCTTTGGTCATTTGAATTTTGCTAGTTTGCTATGCCTATAGAAATCTAAAATGGTGCCCTCTTTGCCCAAACTTGAGGCACTTGGTAAACATGTCTGTGAAGGCTATATTTTGGGTAAAATGCAGCATTCCTTGTTCCAGAAAATGGTTCAGTTTGAGCTACTAAAAAATTGCAACTTGTTCACAATGATGTCTGTGGTCCTATGTAGAAACCCTCTTTTGGAAACTATATTTACTTCATGATTTTCATCGATAATTTTTCCATGCATGCATGGGTATATCCATCGAAAGAAAAGTCATAAGTGTTTCTATGCTTCAAACAGTTTTTGGTTTTGGCTGAAAATCTATCAGCATGTAAAATGGGCACCCTCTGTTCTGATCAAGGGGGGAAATATATGTCTTCTGACATTAATGCATTTCTGGCTGAATATGGGATAAAACATCAATGTACAGTGTCATATACACCTCATTAGAATGGAGTTGCTGAACGGAAGAATAGGTCACTCATGGAGATGGCAAGGTGTATGGTCAAGAGTGAGGCTTTACCACATAATTTTTGGCTTGAGGCTGTCATGTGTGTACTTAACAAGTGTCCCACTAAAGCATTGCAGTCCATCACTCCATATGAGACTTGGCATGGTTGCAAGCCACTTGTTGCTCACCTGCATGTTTTTGGTTGTCTAGCATATGCATTATTGCCTGAACAATAATGCAAGAAATTGGATGATAAAAAAATGAAATGTATTTTTGTTGGGTACATTTCTAAAACCAAAGGCTATCGTCTATATCATCCATAGACTAAACATCTGGTTAGCTGTGATGTTGCTTTTGTGGAAGATGTTATTCAACCATTCCTTTCATGTACTAAGGAGACATCCGTTAGCACAAAAGACATGTATGAAACTTTGCTACCTCTTTTTATAGGTGGATAGTCTAGTGTTGGTCCTAATGAGGAAATTTCTTAGCCTTTACAAGTTTAATGTGATGATGGAGATCATTGTTTCATGTGATGATAGAGATCATTCCGTTTCTAATGCAGATTTACATGATGTGCTTGTTGATGAGAGAGTTGATATTGGGGAGGCAAAAACTATGTCAAAATGGCTGGTGTAGACTTTGTGTGATAGCAAATTAGATGCACCTTTGTCATATCATACCCATTCTTGCTCTCATAGTGCTTCTTTTGCATCAAATTGTTATGCTATGGCTCCCTCTAGTCTCTATGATGAGAATGAGCCTGTTTCATTTAATGAAGCACAAAATTCAAAAAATTCGATGGTTGTTATGCAATCAGTATATGTTGCTATCATAAAAAACGGTACTTGGTCTTTATGTGACTTGCCTCCTAGTAAGAAGGCCATTAGCACTAAGTGGGTATACAAGTTGAAGCATAAGCCTGATGGAACAGTTCACATGTATAAGGCTAGGCTTGTTGCAAAGGGTTTGTTGGAGTTAGACGTCTACGGAAGCACGTGAACAACACAAGGAAGAAGAAGAAGCTTGAAGCACAACACACAATACTGAATGTATTACTAGAGAATGTACAAAGATAAGTAGCCCATTAGGGCAATAGGCGTGTATACAAGCCGGGGGAAAAAACCTCCTAAAGAGGGAAAAAAGTGCCCAAGCGGTCCTAGAGTGTTCACACACATCACTACCTAAATATATCAGCAAATCCCCCCTGGGAGTGATGCGGTGAACAAGTAGCTGGCACTCATGTATAAGTAAGTGCCAAGCTATGTGGAAATCACTCCACAAAAGGAAGTAAGCCCAAAGCTTTGTGAAAAGCTTCAAACTTCTCCCTAGGCAGAGCCTTCGTGAAAAGGTCTGCAATGTTCTACTGCGTGGGCGGATATGCCAAGCTGATCTCCCCAGCAGAGAACCTCTCCCTGAAATAATGATAATGCACCTCAATGTGCTTAGTGCGAGCATGGAACACAAGGTTCCTCGCAACTGCCAATGCGCTCTGACTGTCAGTGAAGATGGTGGTGGTAGAAGACTGACCAACACCCAAATCAGCCATAAGGCGTCTGAGCCACACACACTCAACAGTCGCTGTGAAAGCTGCCCTATACTCAACCTCACAACTGGAAGTCTCCATAGTAGGTTGCTTCTTGCTCAACCAAGATATACATGAGCTACCAAGCATGAAGAAAAAGCCACTAAAGGACACACGAATGTCATAGCAACCAGCCCAATTAGAGTAAAAAAAAGCATGCAAATCTGGCGCTAGTGATCCCCCCTTGGGATAAAACAACCCAAGTAGCCGAGCACCACTCAAGTAGCAAAAGATACACTTAACCGCCTGCCAATGCTTGACTCCTAGGCAATGCATAAACCCGCTCATCTGTGAGACAGCAAACTAAATATCTGGCCAAGTAATGCATAAGTAAATCAAGCATCCAACAACTGCTGATAGAGAACATCATCAAATGCATCTCTAGCATCATGAAGACTCAATCGTAAACCTGTCTCCATAGGAGTGGCAATAGGCTTACAGTCTTCAAGGCCAAAATGCTACAATAATGTGTGAATATATTTCATTTGACACAAAGCCATTCCACCATCAACGTGCATAAAGTGAATGCCCAAATAATGATGCAAATGCCCCAAATCAGGCATCTCAAATGAGGCATGCAAATCAGCCTTAAAATCAGCAATATGCTTCTCAATATGACTAGTGAGGAGCATGTCGTCAACATAGACAACAATGATCAGAAGCACATCATTAGCACGCTTAACATATAAGGTGCTTTCAGTTGGACTGTTCTCAAAACCATGTGCAATCAGATAGGCATGTATCTTCTCATACCAAGCACGTGGTGCTTGCTTTAAACCATATAATGCCTTCTTTAACCTGCACACCTGGTTTTCATGCCCTTTCTGCACAAAGCCACGGGGCTGAAAAACATACACTTCTTCATGCAAGTCACCATTCAGAAATGCTGTTTTAATGTCCAACTGATGTACATTCCAACCATGATGGGCTGCAAGTGCACATATGCTCCAAACAGTAGTCATACGGCATGTAGGTGCAAAGGTCTCATCAAAATCAATGCCTGTTTCCTGTGCATAACCCTTTGCAACAAGCCTAGCCTTATACTTGTCAATTGTACCATCAGGTTTACACTTCAGCTTGTAAACCCACTTAGTGCCAATGGGCTTCTTGCCAAGAGGCAAGTCACATAAAGACCAAGTACCATTCTTCATTATTGCATCATATTCAGATTGCATAGCAGCCATCCAATTCTCTAGATTTTGTGCTTCATCAAATGAAACAGGCTCAGTCTCATCACATTGACTAGATGCAGCCATAGCATAGCAATCTGATGCAAAAGAGGCACTATGAGAGCTTGATCGAGTACGACATGACAGAGGTGCATCTAATTAACTACCATGCAAGGTCTGCACCAGACATTTTGGCATAGTTCTTGCCTGCCCAATATCAGCTCTCTCATCAATAAGTGCATCATGTAAATCTGCATCAGAAATGGAATGATCTGCATCATCACATGAAACCTGCAAAGGCTGAGAAGTTGCCTCATTAGGACCAGCACTAGACTGTCCACCTGTAAAAAGATGCAGCAAAGTATCATACATGTCTTTGGAGCTAACAGATGTCTCGTTAGTACATGAAAGCAATAGCTGAATAGCATCCTCCACAAAAACAACATCATGGCTAACCAGAATGCGTTTAGTCTGTGGATGATACAGACGATAGCCTTTACTTTTAGAACTGTACCCAACAAAAATACATTTTACTACTTTATCATCCAATTTTCTGCGATGTTGTTCAGACACTAATGCATATGCCAAACAACCAAAAACATGCAGATGAGCAACAGATGGCTTGCAGTCATGCCAAGCCTCATATGGAGTGTAGGCGTAGCAAACTAGGAAAATTCATATGACCAAAGTGTGCATGCCAAAGCTTTGCATCTAACATAGCCTGAGAATCATTTACTGCACATGCCAAATCATTTACTGATCTTTCATAGTCTATGAGCTTATACAGCCCATGACATAAAATGCCAGAAGCAATAATCACATCGCCATTTGACAGATCATGAACTGTACACCTGTCATCAATAAATTTCACAACCAAGCCAATCTTGGCTAATGCAAAAACTGATAACAGGTTCTTCTTGGTCCCTGGCACAAATAAAGCATCTGACAAAGTGGAAGAACTACCATCAGCAGTAGTCAAAATGATCTTACCAACTCCCATAACAGGATAAGAGGAGGTGTTGGTGCATGTAACAGTATTCCCTGTAGGGGTAGGCTCGAGTGAAGAGAAGAAACTGCGCTGCGAGGTAATATGTTTGGTTGCCCCACTGTCAAAATACCAAACATCTGAGTCTACTGTAGACATGCACTGCTCATGAGAATATGGGTCAAAACTGTAGATAGTAGTAAACGCCCATTCTTCTTCCTGCAGAAGATTAGCAGACTTTGTTTTTGGACCATTCCAGCCTCTTTCTTCTTTGCCTCTTTAGCAGCCAATTTTGGATAGTTCTTTATGATATGATCATTCCCTTTACAATACTTACAAAACAATTTCTGCTTTTCTGATTTCTTCTCATCTTTATCTTCCTTCTTCGACTATGTAGAACTAGCAGATTTTTGTTTACTAGTTGAAGAGATCCATTTTCCTTTGCCCTTCTGACTAGCCAAGAAATCTTGATCTGCAACTCGCATAATGGACCTGTTCTTCCTGGACTGATCTTCCTGCAACAGAACAGAGACTAACTCCTCAAATGATAAGGCATTGAGATTGCCTTTCATCATCAACCGAAGAGTAGAAGCAAAACTCTGATATGAATTAGGAAAACCATTCAGAACCGTCTGCACAAGTGAGCTATCTGGTATAACCTCATCAACAGAAATCAACTCTTCCTTCAAGTCTTTGATCTTCCTTAGGAAATTGTCCATAGAATCACCTTCATTCATGTTCTCACTCTCCAACTATTTTCGGAGGTAAGCAACACGAGCCTCATTCCTAGCTTGGTACAATGTGGTAAGTGTATCCCAAGCATCCTTAGCTATTCTGCAAGATCAAATGTGAGGAATAATGGCACGTTGTTGGGAAGATTTGCATCTTCCAATTGATGACCCAAAAAATTAAAATATTTATTGGTGAATTCTAAACCTCTTTTATAGCACTCTTGATCAGTTGGGTTAATTGGATTAACTATTTTGAAAGTGTTTTCAGGTATGAAGGATGAAGCAGGATATATGTTCATGTTAGGGTTTACCCTAATTACTCATTTAATGAGAATTTCCTATTTTTACATTCAAGAATTATGGGTATTTATCCCTAGGATTTCATAAGTTCAAAGATTGTATGTTGCTAATGGTTAAGCCAAAGGGTTTAGATGATTTATAATGAGTTAATGGTAGGGTTTCAGAAGGATTTTAAAGGTCTAACCCAGGGGGTTTTATGGGTTTCCAATAGGTTTTCTAGGGTTTTACTATATTTAAAGGGATAAAATAGATGTTATTTAAAAAACATTAATATATAAATTACATATTTATGTATTAAAAATTAAACTATGTTATTAATAATTACTTTAATTATTTGTGTGCATTTAAAAACTAAGGTTCTAATTAATTAAAAGCTTAACCTAAGCTTAATTTAATGGATTTATTTAATTGAGAAATTTAGGGTAAATAGAATTAAAATGATTAATTAAATGGATAAATAACTAGTGGACTATATGAGTGCTAGGAAAAAGAATGGCTTATATAAGTTGTGTAACTAAAGAGATTTAAGGAGTGGTCTCAATAGAAGATGCACTTAAAGTGAAAAAAGTTTGTTAAGAGAAAGAGTGGAGAGAATTAGTGAAGATGAAAAGAGAGGAGTAGAAATTAAGTGTAATTAAAGTAGAAAAGTTAAAGTAGAAAGTGTGGTGGAAGTAAGGAGATTAAAGTGTGGTTGTAGATTAAAAGTTAAAACTAAAAAGAGTGGTTTAGAAACGACTTGTGTTTGTATTTAAATGAGTGTTGAGCTCAAGTTTCTCTTAATGTTTTTTTGGCAGAAACATTGATGAGTTCAAGCTAATGAAGTAAAGTGAAGAGAAGCAGCAAGATTGAAGATCCATTTAAACCTTATTTTCATTTAGTCAACTATCCAATTGTTTAGACATTTATCCCTTTATTTAGACCTTCCATTTGTATTAGAATTATTGATTTGAACCATTAGCTTATCAACTAATTTATTCAAGCAGTTTTGCAACAATATTGTTTCCCATTATTTTCTTTGATGTCTTCTAAGTTAGTTCACGAGTCTGAGCACAATACTATTGAAAATATAGAAAATGTTCCGCCAACTCTAGACAGACCAGAAACCTCTAGCTTACCTGATAGTTTAGTAGAAGAAATCATGATGGAACGCGTAACAGAAGAGACACTAATTCTAATCTCATATCAGGAAGCTGTTGCTAGGTACGAGGCTACCCGTCTTTACGGTCCATAGCTATTTAAACTATGTACATTTTATAGAATAACCTTATTTTCAATCATAGAAATAGGTAATTTAAATTATTTTATCATTAGAACCCTTATTTCCATAAGCTGAGTCTGCTTCAGACACCTTGCGTGTGCTGAACGATTTAGGCGGATGACTTGATCCACCATCCGAGCATCTCTCACGACCCGACATTGGTGAACCCAACATGAACAAACGGCCTTGCAGCTCAGGTATAAAATTTAAATTTTTCGTGCATGTGCATACATGATATCGACAGGTTGGATTGCAGAAGCTTCTTCATCCGTGGGAGCAGTGGCGTTATTTGAAGATATGATACAATGGGGCATACAAAGTTCTTGAATGATAGAACTTCCTTGACTATACTAATTTACCATGCATTGAGTATCTGTGATTATCTAAGGGAAATGCCATCTACATTGGAAATGGTGAAATATGTCAAATCAGCCACTATACCAAAGAAGAAGTGTAGTGTTGTGATAGAAGAGGAAGTTTGCACTGGTACGGAACCAACCATGAAAGAGTCCAAAAGAAAGATGAATTTTGAAGAATCATCTACAACTCCATTGGCCAAAAGATGAGCAAGTGCACATAGAAAAAAAAAGTTCAAAGCACCAAGTGAGAAATTTGTTTGATCAGGTGCTCCAAGCCCATACATACATTTAAAAGCTAAACGAGCAACTCACTGAAGCACTCAACACAGTCAGCAAAGTGCAATGTTAGAATGTTGCCATGACTACTCAAGTGAATATAATGAAGCAAGACTATGAAATATTGCAGAGTGAGAGCACGGGACTACAAAGGAAATATGAGTAAAGTGAATCAAAAAAGGTCCGCCTTGTGAGTAAAAGTAAAATTTTGGAGGTTCAAATCAAAGAATATATGGAAGAAGCTGATTCACTAAGGAATCACAATAAAGAATTAATGAGATCACTTTCATTGAATCAACTAGTGAAAGCACTATCAACACTCAACGATGAGATTCGAATTTTCAAGGATATATGTAGTTTAGTGAAAAATAGAACAAACACTCTATATGAAATAGGAATCGAAATATAAAAAAGATACATTTGAGCTACAAAGAAAATGATCAGAAGCAATTAACAAATACATAGAGCATTGTAAGAAAGATGTAGATAATCTTAAGGACTTATGTGAAAGCAAGATCCAAGTCAAAGAAGAGCTCCAAGAAGTTAAAAAATAGATTGAAGAAAAGAGCAACAGATAGCCGAATTAGAAGAGCAATTAATGAAGCTTCAAAAAGAAGAAGAGGTTGAACAAAGGAACATGGGAACACCAATAATACAAGGCCTAACTCTGAATACTGAGGAGATTGAGTTACACCCTCTTTCTCCCCCCATTGTTACATCACCAATGAGAAATCAATAGGAGGTAGATATTGATGACATTCCAATGCCATACACTATAGAGCTAGATTAGAGAGAACGAGCACTATTGGTTTCTTGTCTGACCCAAAACTTTGAAGATGCAGTTGTGCGTGTTATGTAAGATGACAAGATAGAAATAAAGTATGTAGATAAAATCATAATTCCATTTAATATACCATATGGCATCATTAAAGAAAAGACCAAAGATATATCAAGAAAATGACCTAGAAGGATTCGGACCAAAACCTGAACTTCAAAGCTAAAACTTTTACTTATACTCAAAAGGAATTTTAAGCGGCTGGCCATGTCTAGAGAAGAAACTCCTTTGAATAGAATCCTACGCTACCGATACATTGGCAAGAGGAACTGTATTTACTACAGGCTAATCCTTCTTTTTTCCCGGTGCCAAGACGGAGACCATGGTCACATTTTTGTGGAGAGTAGTAGAATGGATCATTAAATAAACATTGGTTGAATTTTCCATTACTACCGCATCTGCAACATAACTATTAACAAATTGAGGACTCTATGGTAAAAAGAATCAAATTTTGGCTATCCGAAAATGCTCATGTCCCAAATTTAACAATTAAGCTAATGAATAAAATACTCAACATGATACTCACAGTTTTGAAAGCTTTCAATGTTGGTGCAGACCAATCACCAATTGAAGATTTGAAAGACAAAGAATGGAGATAAGAACAATTCTTGAAGCATAGAAGATGGATACATTCACAGAGTGAAAGACATGTACACATATGTACATTAGTTAAGACATAGGTCACTTATACTTATGCTTTGACATAAGTCTGTACATATTTGCCTATAAATACTTTGGAAAAATGTCGGGGAAAAGAGAGAAGAAAAGAGAGAGACAAGAGGAGACAATAGGAGAGTATGAGAATAGTACATTTGTAAGTTGTAAGACTCAATAGAGTTCATAGGAATGAGAAGAAGTCTCTCTCACATCTTAGTTGTAAATTTCTAAGAAATAGAAGGAAAAATTGCGCCCGATGTTTCTGTGTTTTCTCCTCGTGTGGTAGATCATTTGTGAAGTCCTTTTGGAGATGTCTAAGTCCATAGTTAATCAATCTATGGCTAGAGTTTGAGAATCTAATTATGATCAGGCTAAGAGAATTGTGTGTAGGAACATTTACATGTGAGAAAGTATTCACTGGTTCCTGAAACAGGTGCAAATTTTGATCTTGATGATTTGATCATTTCTCACTCCACAGTTTAAAGTTTTGTGCAAGTAAGCACTTAATCTTTAAGTTAGAAGGTAAGCTACTTGTGGCTAAAAGCATTTGCTTAAACGGGTTCTATACTGAGAGAAATAAAGTTAAGAAGTTAGGGGTGTCCAAATCGACTTCTCAGAAGTGCAGATTTAGACATAGGTAACTTGGTAAGTATATTTCTCAAGATCTACTGAATCTTTTGGAGTGATTTGACTTGGAGAAGGTGCGCAATCTTTAGGCGACACCTTGTGCAAAGTTTCATAAAAAACGTTACACATTTACTCAGTCAATGAGCAAGATTTATGCAGCAGACTTTCTGAGTAATTTCCTTCTTCACAGTTTAGTCAAGAAATTGATATTTGGTCATTGATCTCTTAAATTGGTGAAGGTTTTGACTTACTCTTGATATAGAGGTGTTCTAAATTCAAGATTAGGTTGTTCTTTTGGAGATTAACGCTCTCCATCAGTGGTATCAGAGCAGGAAGCATTAGAATTGAAGAAAAGGAGGATCCCGACTGCTGCAGCTACAAAGAATTTGACATCTGAAGATTCAAAGGGTGAAAGCTTGCAAGGAAAGCTTGAGAAGGAGATCATACGACATCAAGGAAGTCAAAAGGAGTATCATTCGAAGTAAAGGTAACCTTATACTTTATAAAGGTTGAAGAATTCAATATACAGGTGAAGGAAGGATGGGAGACTCTCTTCAAATAGAGAAGTTGGATAGAGAAAACTATCCTGCATGGTCAATGAGGATGGAACCTCATCTAATGAGCAAAGATTTGATAGCTTACATTACAGGTGAAGAAGAAAAACCACAATTCAGAGATCCTAGTGTTCCAACTAGGGAAGAATTAACAGATTTGAAGAATTGGATGAAGAAAGATGCTCAAGCTAGGAGCATTATCTATATGGCAGTCAATGATTACTTGCTACCTCACATTAGAGGTCTTGAAAGTGCAAGTGATATATGGAATGCTTTGGAAGAGCATTTCCAAAACACCACAAAGTCAAGGAAGGCATCTTTATGGGCATAATTTACAACTTTCAAGAAGAAGGCCTCTCAATCCATTTCAGACTATGTAACAAGGATGAAAGACGTTGCAGATGCATTAGGAGCTGTTGATGAAGATATTGAGGAGGATAAATTGGTAAGGCAAATCCTTACAGGTTTGAGAGGTGATGACAAATGGAAGCCATTCATTTTGTCTACAGAATTATCACTTGATCATTTCACTCCTGATTTAAATCAGTTGCTAGGTCATATGCTAACATTTGAGCAAGATGTTAAAGGAGATGGTGACAAAAGTACAGGTCATGCAATGTACTCAAAGGAAAAGAAGAAAGCTAACAAAGGAAAGCAACAATCAGGTGAAGATGAAGGCACAACTAGTCAAGCCAACTTCCTAAGAGGTAGAGGAGGTGGCAAAGGTAGAGGAAGAGGCAGGAACAACAAAGATGGAGCCAAAGCATGCTGGATTTGTGGTAAGACAAATCATTTAGCTAATGATTGTTGGCATAATAATCAAAGTAATGGAGGATACAATCAAAACTATAATTCAAGAGGAAGAGGTGGCAAAAATCAAAGAGGTAATTTCAGAGGCAGAGGTAGTAGGGGTTACTTTGGAAGAAATGCACGTAGAGGTTTCCAAAGTCAATAATACAACAATACCTACTACAATTATGCTTCAGATCAGAAGGAAGATTCAACATTGATAATGAATGCAACTTGTGAAAGGCAGAATGAAGATCAAAGAGTCTTCTACATTGACTCAAGGTGTAGCAATCACCTGAGTGGTAATATAGCCTTGATGTCTGATTTGGAGAATAAGGTATCTAATCATGTTGTTCAAACAGGTGACAACACAAAGCACAATGTGAAGTCAATTGGATCAGTGAAGTCCAAGGATTGTAGCACCTTATTGAGTAAGGTCTTGTATGTTCCTACAATTCCTAAGAATTTGATAAGTGTAGGACAAATTGTGGAAAAAGGTTATGAAGTAAGGTTCACTAATGAAGGAGTGTTTGTGGAAGACCCTAGCAATGGGTATAAACAAATTGTTTCAGGGAAGAAAGAAGGAAGATTGTTCACATTGAAGATTCAAGGTAATGTTGGTCATGCCTTGTTCACTTATGGAGGACATAAGATCTCTGAGTTAGATCTTTGGCACAAGAGACTTGGACATTTCAATGAAAGAGGTATTAAAGACATGATTAATAATGGTTCAGTGCTTGGATTGCCTAATGTTGCAGGTCAACATATGACATACAGATGTGAGGCATGTCAATTAGGTAAGGCTCATAAGCAACCCTATTCTAAGCATGGGTTTATGTATTCAGAGAAACTTGAGTTGGTACACACAAATGTGTGGGGACCATCAAAGGACTTCAGTATCAATGGCTCAAGGTATTATGTGATTTATGTTGATGATGCTACCAGATGGATCACTATCTATGTGATCAAAGATAAGTCAAAAGTATTCAATACTTTCAAACATTATCATATGTATGCAGAGAGAATTACAGGACATAAGTTGAAGAGACTAAGGTCAGATGGAGGGGGAGAGTATTTCTCTAATGAGTTCAGTGATTACTTGTGGAATGCAGGTATAAAAAGAGAGGTTACGTGCAGGTACTCTCCTCAACAAAATGGTGTAGCAGAAAGGAGGAATAGGACTCTTGTTGAGTTTGCAAGGTCCATGATGAAGGAGAAAAATTGCCCAAATTATTTGTGGGCTGAGGCTGTAAATACAGCTACTTATTTCGTCAATAGGCTACCTTGTAAAGCTTTGCAGGGTATGACACCTTATGAGGCATGGTGGGGTAAGAGACCTACACTAGACCATTGCAAAGTATTTGGATGTTTGGCCTATGCATATGTGCCATCACAATTAAGGCACAAATTGGAACCTAAAGCTGAAAAATATGTGTTTATTGGTTATGATGATAAGTAGATGGGATACAGGTTGTGGAATCCATCCACAAAACATTTTCTTGTATCAAAAGATGTTACATTTGATGAGCAAGGTACTTGGTATGCAGGTACTATCAATATTAATACAGATGATGAAGAAATTGTGAGCCAAAGGAAAGGTAAATCAAAGGTTCAGATATTTGATGAGCAAGAGAATAATGAAGTGTAGGTTGAAGTGGAAGAAACACCAAGATTTGATCCTGAATGTGAAGAACCAGAAACCTCAAGAAGTGGAGAACTTAGGAGGTCTACAAGGAACAAATGGCAACCTACGAGGTATAGCTATGATACTTCATTTTTGGCTACCAAAGATTATGCTTACATGATTAAAGCAGATGAAGACCCTTCTACATATGAAGAGGCAAAAGGTAAAGAAAATTGGGAGAAAGCTATGCAGGAAGAATATGATGCATTGATGGAGAATCAAACATGGGATTTGGTTCCAAATCCAAATAGCCAGAAGATCATTGGATGTAAGTGGGTTTACAAGACAAAAAGATTTGCAGATGGAAGTGTGTCTAGGTACAAAGCTAGACTTGTTGTCAAAGGGTTTGCTCAGACATATGGTGTTGAATATGATGAGACTTATAGTCCAGTGGCAAAGATGACAACCATCAGGACACTTATAGCAATTGCTGCATGCAAAGGTTGGAAATTGTGTCAATTAGATGTGAAGAATGCTTTTTTGAATGGTTACATTTCAGATGAAGTTTTCATGGAGCAACCTGAAGGATTCAGAGATGGAAGATATCCAGATCATGTGTGTAAGCTCAAGAGAGCTTTGTATGGCTTGAAGCAGGCTCCAAGGGCATGGAACTATAGACTTGTAAAGTTCTTAAAAGAACTTGGATTTCAAGTATCAAAAGCAGATAGTAGCTTGCTTGTCAAAGCAAGTGATGATGGGTTTATTTACATGTGCATATATGTTGATGATATCATTCTTATAGGTACAGATGAGAAAGGCATTCAAAGCTTAAAGAAGCAAATGGAGAAAGAGTTTAAAATCAGTGATTTGGGAGACTTGTCATACTTCTTGGGCATGGAGATTTCATACACTCAACATGGAGTGTATGTGACTCAAGAAAGGTATTTGAGGAACTTGTTAATCAAGTTTAAAATGGATGATTGCAGGGTAGCACCTACTCCAATGGAGGTGAATCACAAATTAAGCAAATTTGGAGGTGAAGAATTCAAGGACATGAAGCAATATCAGAGTTTGGTTGGTAGTCTTATCTATGCTACATTAACTAGACCTGATTTATCATATGCAGTTGGGGTTTTGTCTCAATTCATGCATTGTCCTAGGAAAGAGCATTGGATTGCAGGTCAAAGAGTGTTGAGGTACATTAAGGGTACACTCAAAGAAGGTTTGTATTATGGTTTTACATCAGATACAAATATCAAGATCTATAGTGATGCAGATTGGGCAGGTAATCCAGATGATAGAAGGTCAACCTATGGATACATGTGTTATGTGGGAGATAAGTTAATCTCTTGGTGCTCAAAGAAGCAACATACAATTGCTTTGTCATCTACAGAAGTAGAGTACAAAGGCATGGTTGAAGCTGCAAAAGAAGTGATTCGGCTTAAGACTCTCATGAAGAGTTTTGACACTATACAGATCATACCTATCATTTATGGTGATAACATGAGTTCTTTATATCTAGCTGCTAATCCTGTTTTTCATGCCAGGACCAAACATATTGAGATACAATATCACTTTCTAAGAGAGAAGGTGATGGATAAGGAGATTGAAGTCATACATACTTCAACAAAAGACCAGATAGCTGATATGCTTACAAAGAGCTTGGATGGACCAAAGCTACAGAAGTTTAAAGACATGGCAGGCATAAAGAAGGTTAGAGAAACCTCAATTGATGATTGAGGGGGAGCTGTTGGTGCAGACCAATCAGCAATTGAAGATTTGAAAGACAAAGAATGGAGATAAGAACAATTCTTGAAGCATAGAAGATGGATACATTCACAGAGTGAAAGACATGTACACATATGTACATTAGTTAAGACATAGGTCACTTATACTTATGCTTTGACATAAGTCTGTACATATTTGCCTATAAATACTTTGGAAAAATGTCGGGGAAAAGAGAGAAAAAAAGAGAGAGACAAGAGGAGACAATAGGAGAGTATGAGAATAGTACATTTGTAAGTTGTAAGACTCAATAGAGTTCATAGGAATGAGAAGAAGTCTCTCTCACATCTCAGTTGTAAATTTCTAAGAAATAGAAGGAAAAATTGCGCCCGATGTTTCTGTGTTTTCTCCTCGTGTGGTAGATCTTTTGTGAAGTCCTTTTGGAGATGTCTAAGTCCATAGTTAATCAATCTATGGCTAGAGTTTGAGAATCTAATTGTGATCAGGCTAAGAGAATTGTGTGTAGGAACATTTACATGTGAGAAAGTATTCACTGGTTCCTGAAACAGGCGCAAATTTTGATCTTGATGATTTGATCATTTCTCACTCCACAGTTTAAAGTTTTGTGCAAGTAAGCACTTAATCTTTAAGTTAGAAGGTAAGATACTCGTGGCTAAAAGCATTTGCTTAAACAGGTTCTATACTGAGAGAAATAAAGTTAAGAAGTTAGGGGTGTCCAAATCGACTTCTCAGAAGTGCAGATTTAGACATAGGTATCTTGGTAAGTAGATTTCTCAAGATCTACTGAATCTTTTGGAGTGATTTGACTTGGAGAAGGTGCGCAATCTTTAGGCGACACCTTGTGCAAAGTTTCATAAAAAACTTTACACATTTACTCAGTCAATGAGCAAGATTTATACAGCAGACTTTTTGAGTAATTTCCTTCTTCACAATTTAGTCAAGAAATTGATATTTGGTCATTGATCTCTTAAATTGGTGAAGGTTTTGACTTACTCTTGATATAGAGGTGTTCTAAATTCAAGAGTAGGTTGTTCTTTTGGAGATTAACACTCTGCATCATTCAAACATGTAGAGTATATATTTTTGAGCTTCGTCAGCATTAACCAAGGCATAGATGCCTTGATTTGTATCTTTCAATTACTCCAAGATAATTAACTATTATAAGCTATTACTCACACCTCATGTTCTTACCAAGTCCCTATTTACAAACATTAAAAGAGGAATTTTTTACATTTTTTTTGAAATAGATGTAGAAATCTTTTTGAAGATGTCATCTACTCTAAATGCAAGACTTGTAGCATATGATTTAAGTTTTTTGTGGATCACCATCAAGCTCCACATGATCTAGTTAACTCAGCACAATGAAAGGATTTCCTGCTCAAAGAGGATAATCAAGTCAACCACATAGAAAATCACATCTATCAAACCTACATGCGTCGCCATCAAAAGCCTATCGGGGATAAGAGAGCTCAGGAGGAGGGACATGTGGAGGGAGAAAGCAGTCAAAAAGATAAAGAAAAAAAATCAAAGAAAAAGATTATTGATTAAAACACTACTCTCTGCCCAAAGCTCCACAAGAACACGAATCATGCTAAAACAAGGTATAAGGAAAATAAAGACAGGCTAAAAAGAATGCAATAGGTCTTGAAGGATGTATACAAATAATTACAATAGGACCTTTGAAGCACCACCCTCATTATGTGAACTATTATCAATGGGTGTGCATGTAGCAAAAAAAATTAATAAAACAACCCTAGTGTACGAATGCAAGGAATACCAAGGGCGAGATGGAAGCTTTGGACTAAGGCTCAGATAAGGTAACAAATTGCCTCTGAGTCTTGAAGGCTTCCTTGACTACTAGTTGCATGCAGTTAAAAGAAATACACACAGGGAAACCACAGCTTCATCTTGGAGAGGAAACAAGTTGGCAAGAAGCGATCGAGGATAGCAAGCCTCATTTACCATATATATCCTAGGTTCTACCAATTGTTGCATGTCAGGAAAACTGCAAGAAGCTAGTCAAGGGAGGATATAAACAAAGAGGGGAAGAGTGTTGCAAAAGAATAAGAGGACTGAAGACAAGAGGAGGCAAAAAGGAGAGGAAAGAAGAGGTGAAGAGCAGGCCCCCAAAATTTTTAATAAGATTACCCATTTTGTTTTTCACAGAATCTTTTTTAAAACATGGAAAAGCTTTATAAATGCTCTAGAGGAGTCCTCTAGATGTGTTCTCCTTGAAGAATGTAACATTACCCTTGTATAATAGTAGGAACTTAGTGATTTATAGAGAAAGTGCCAGTCTCTTATGTAAAAGGACCAAATTTGGGGCACATGTATATAAGTCACTTATGAATCTTCTGTAAAGACTTTTTGCCATTGTGACGAAAACTAACTTTTCATAAATTCATATTTGCTTCTTGTTGTCTCTGTATCTTCTTCTCCTTGAGATTGTATGTGTGTTTGGGGCATAGAATGTGTGTCTAGAGGTGTTGTCTACCCCTTCCCATGTCTTTTCAGTGCTTTGGGTTGTGTGTGTGTGTGAAGCGTAGAAGTCGTGTTCCCCACCATTCTATTTTTTTTTATAGTTTGAAGCACAGAGGTTTGACCAAGTTGAAAGTAAGACCATTGGATGCGTCTCTTTGAGAGCTTCAAATTAACCCTAGTATTGACTATAGTCGGGTATCAAATATGAGAGAAATCACTCGATTAGTGTCTACTAATAAACCAAGTATCGTGATACATGCCAGTGTGTAAGGTGTTTCATGTGAGGTAGATTTAGCCTCATTTGTATGCATTACCTTTCCCTTTCCTACATTAACTATCACATGAGCACATGTCTTCATACACTTGATGGGATTAAATGATAATTTAATGAGTATATCAATTCCACAACTATATGTACTTGCTTGATGTTAGAGATTAAGTCTCCATTGTGGCAAGTTCCTAAGACATTGTGAGCTTAGATACACAACGACATGTTAGGGTTACATGCATGTATACAAGATGGAGGAAAAAAACCTCCTAAATAGGGTAAAGAGATCCTCGACAGTCCTAATTATAGTCACACACATCATTACCAAAGAATATCAACAAATCCCCCTTGGAGTAATGCAGTGAACAAGGATTTGGCCCTCATGTATAACTAAGTGCAATGTATGTGCAAAGAGATCAATCCACAAAAGGAAGTAAGCCCAAACCTTTGTGAAAAACTTCAAAATTCTTCCTAGGCAGAGCCTCTCTGAAAAGGTCTCCAACATTATTTTGTGTGGGCAAATAACCCAAATTGATCTCTCCAAAACAGAATCTCTCCTTGACATAGTGATAGTGCATCTCAATGTGCTTTGAGTGAGCATGGAACACAGGGTTCCTTGCAACTGCCAACACGCTTTGATATTACTAAAAATGGTGGTGGAAGAAGATTGACCAACACCCAAATAAGCCAAAAAGGCATGTTAGCCATACACACTCAATAGTCGCTAAGAAAGCTACCCTATACTTAGCCTCATAACTAGAAGTGGCCATAGTGGGCTGCTTCTTGGTCAATCATAGCAAGCATCCTACTTTGAGTTAGAAAATGCATTAAAGTCTGGTGGTAATGATCTGACCTTGGGAAAAAACAATCCAATCATCCAGCTACTCGTCAAGTAGCAAAAGGTGTGCTTAACATCCTACCATTGCTTAACACCTTGGTAATACATAAACCCCCATCATGAAGACTCAACTGTAAACTTGTTTCCATAGGACTGGCAATAGGTTTACAATCTTCAAGGCCAATATGCTACAATTATGTGTCAATGTATTTTGTTTGAAACAAAGCTATTCCCCCATCAACTTGCATAAATTGAATGCCCAAATAATGATGCCCCAAATCTTGCATTTCAAAAGAGGCATGCAAATCATCCTCAAATTCAGCAATATGCTTCTCATTAGGACTACTGATCAGCATATCATCAACATCTACTATAGTGATCAGAAGTAAATCATATGCACACTTAACATATAAGGTGATCTCACTTCGATTATTGTCAAAACCATGTGCTAGCAAGTGGGCATGTATCTTCTCATACCAATGTGGTTCTTGCTTCAACCATATTATGCATTTATGAGCCTGCACAGTTTGTTTTCATGCTCGTTATATGCAAAGCCATGGGGTTGAAATACATACACTTCTTCATATAAGTCACCATTTAGAAATGCAGTTTTAATGTACAAATGATGTACATTCTAACCATGATGAGCTATAAGTTCACAAATGCTATGAAGAGTGGAGTTTCAACATGTGGGAGCAAAGGCATCATCAAAATCAATGCCGCTTTTTTACTATAACCTTTGGCAATGAGCCTAGCCTTATACTTGCCAAGTGCTCCATTAAGCTTATGTTTTATCTTGTATATCCATTTAATGCTAATTGCCTTTTTTCCTAGAGGAAAATCACATAAAGACCAAGTATCTTTCTTCATAATAGCATCATATTCTAATTGCATAGAAGTCATCCAATGTTTTGAGTTTTGTGCTTCACCAAGAAATAAGCTCATTATTATCACAAAGATTAGAGGTAGTCATTGCATAGCAATTTGATGTAAATAATGAAGCGAGAGCTTGAACGGGTATAGTATGAAAATGAGCATCCAATTTGATATCTCTCAATGTTTGCACTAACCATTAAGGCATAATTTTAGCCTCTTCTATATAATCCCTCTCATTGACAAGTGCATCAAGTAAATCTACATTAGAAATGTAATAATTTACAGCATCATGTGGGACCTTTTAAGGCTGAGATATTGCCTCATTTGGACTAGCACTTGATTATCCACCTATAAAAGGCACTAAAGTTCCATAAAAATATGTAGAGCTAACTGATGACTCCTTGGTAAATGAAAGTAATGGCTGAATTGTACCTTTCACAAAAACAATATCATTGCTAACCAAAATGCGTTAACTATGTGGATGATACAAACAATAGCCTTTCCTTTCAAAACTGTACCCAACAAAAATATATTTCATTGTTTTATCATCCAATTTCCTATGTTGTTGTTGAGGAACTAATGCATATGCTATGATGGGGGAAGTATCTCAACCCCTAAGCAACGATGAAGCGCGAATGACCTCCACAGGTATCCTTCTTTGACCTCTGCACACCAAAAATGCTCTTACTCAGAGCTTATGCAGAGAACTCCAGTGAGCTTTTGTAGACCTGTAGTAGACACCAAGGGCTTTCCAACAAAACAAATTTCACTTGAAATGGATGCTTACACAAAGAGAAACAATGTCTACAACATGAGCTAGTTGAATGCTCACAACTGCTAGTCAAGCAGAGACCTCACTTCACTCCAGCAAACTTTTCTCAGAGATTATACAGAGAATGAATCTCAAACTTAAGTCAACTTTAGAGGACTCTAATAGCTACCCAATGACACCAAAATCATAGCAAATGGATACATAGAGAAGGAGAACCAGCCCTTACAACAGAGAGCAAAATATTTCCAACAGAGCCTACACAAAGAGAGAGATATCAATCACACAACTTCACTAAAATGAATGTTGCTCCCAGCTTACTCAGAGAATGCTCCAGAGAATTGGTAAGCATAAAATAGACTCTTATAGCTATCCAATGAGACAAGAATTACATCAAATGGATACCATATGAGGGAGAACCAATGCTAACAACTCAGGGGTAGAGAGTTGCAACACTGCCTGCGCACACACATAGATATGCCTACTAAAAGAAAACAAACAAGCAAGCAAGGGGGTTGCTTAAGCAAGGGGCTTGCTTATCACAACTCCAGCACTTAGTGCTCACTTTACATGAGCTAAAACTCCAAGAAGATGGCCCAAAAGAAGTCGGGATACATGCTCCTTTTATAGTGAGAGGTGTGCCCCTAAAATCTAGGAACTACCTTTCCAAATCAGCCTCCTAACTTGGAGGAATTAGTTGAGATGACTTGGGGAGTGGTTGAGTGACTTTTCTTGATGGAATCTCGTGGCTTTTGGCTTCCTTTGATTGCTCCACATGTCCATAAAAGATTCCCCACGAATTTTTAGCTTGAAGCTTGACTTTTAACACTCCCCCTCAAGCTTCAATTCTTCATCCTCATCCAAGCTCCTTCATGTTGATGCATTGCTTGAATTTTGAAATCTTCATCCCATCCAAAGCCTTTGTAAACATGTCCGCAACTTGGTCCTTAGTACCAATATGATGTACTGAAACTTCCTTGGATATCACCTTTTCCCTTATGAAGTGATAGTGCACTTCAATATGCTTGGTTCTAGCATGATAGACAGGGTTCGATGCTAGATGAATGCTACTCATGTTGTCACAAAAAATTGGATATGTGTCAACCTGCAAATTAAGCTCCATAAATAACTTCTTAATCCACATTAGCTCACATGTGACTTGAGCCAAAGCTCTATACTCAGCCTCGGTGGAAGATAATGCCACCGTGGGTTGCTTCTTTGAAATCCATGAGATGATCTTGCTACCTAGCATGACTAGGTAACCACTTGTACTCCTTCTATCTTCCTTCGAACCGGCCCAATCGGCATCGGAATAAGCTTTGACCTGCATATCATCATCAAATGAGTAGAACAATCCTTCATTTATAGTGGCTTTGAGATATCGCAACATTCTTCTTGCAGCTTGCAAGTGTGTAGTCCTTGGACTATGCATAAATTGTGATAACACTCCAACTCCATATGCTATGTCAGGCCTGGTTATTGTGGCATAATTGAAAGAGCCTACAATAGATCGATACAAAGTTACATCCTCTAATGGCTCTCCATCAATGGAGCTTAGCTTTACATTAACTTCCATGGGATTTGAAATAGGCTTGCAATGTAGCATCCCAAACCTCTCAAGTAGGTCTAGAATATACTTCCTTTGTATGAGCATAATACCTTCTTCTTTGTATACAACTTCAATGCCAAGAAAATACCTAAGATCTCCAAGATCAGAGATCCTAAACTCCTTTCCAAGCTTTGCCTTGATCTCCTCAATGCCCTTTGTATCATTACCTGTAATGATAAGATCATCTACATACACACACATGTAGACCACAAGTTCTGCTCTTTGTTTGATGAAGAGAGATGGATCCGCCTTGCATTGATTGTAACCACATTTGATCAAATAGTCCACCAATCTTTGGTTCCAAGCCCTTGGAGCTTGCTTTAGGCCATAAAGTGCCTTCTTCAACCTACAAACATGATGTGGAAACTCTTTATGAACAAAACCTAGTGGTTGCTCCATGTATACCTCTTCTTCCAAGTCTCCATTGAGAAAGGCATTCTTGATATCCAATTGGAAGAGCTTCCATCCTTTGCTAGCAGCCATTGCAATGAGTGTCCTAATGGTGCTCATCTTTGCCACGGGGCTGAATGTCTCTTCAAAGTCCACTCCATAGGTTTGTGCAAAACCCTTAGCCACCAATCTTGCTTTGAACCTAGAAATAGATCCATCTGAATTCCTCTTTACTTTATACACCCACTTATTACCTATTACCTTCATGTTCTCCTTCTTGGGCACTAGAGTCCATGTTTGATTTTCCTCAAGTGCGTCGATCTCTTCTTGCATTGCCTCTTTCCATTCGGTGTACCTGCTTGCATCTTCATAGCAATCGGGCTCATGATCTTCTACTACTTTGTTCATATATGCATAATGTGTTGCCATGTATGAATCATAAGTAAACCTTTGAGCTGGATACTTAACTCTAGAAGACTTCCTTTCTTCACCTTTTGGAGGAATAAACCTCCTTTGCCTTGGGAACTTGATCTCTTTCTTTGACGTGGCTTCTTTCTCCATCATGTGTCCTTCATCATCTTCAACTTCATTACCTTCTTCATCCAACTCCACCAATGTTGCTTTGCCTTTGTTGATTGATTGTGCTTCATAGCTTGATGAAGATCTCCCCCTCCATGGTGAGTTCATGCTTGAACTATCTTCATTGATGGAACACCTTGGGCCGCTTAGCTCTAGGTCGATTTGTTCTTCATCATGTCCATGCTTTTCTTCTTCATAGTCCTGCATACAATCATACTTCTTATACCAAGGGAGTAGCTCATCAAATGCTACATCCCTTGATATCCTCAAGTCCTTTGTATTTGGGTTGAAGCACCTGTAACCTTTATGATCATTTGAATATCCTAGAAACACACACTTTTCTGCCTTTGGTTGTAGCTTGTGCCTCAATTCACTTGGCACATGTACATAACAAGTACATCCAAATATCTTCAAGTGGGAAAGATCAGGTTTCTTACCATAATAGGCTTGATATGGTGTCAAGCCATGGATCCCTGAGGTAGGAGCCCTATTCATTAGATACACGGCGGTATTTGCTGCATCACTCCAAAACATGTTAGGTACATTCATCTCATTAAGCATTGCTCTAGCGATCTCGGCAATGTATCTATTCTTTCTCTCTGCTACTCCATTTTGTTGGGGTGTGTACCTGCATGTTACTTGCCTCTTGATGCCTTGATCCATTAAAAAATCAGAAAACTCATTTGAGAAATATTCTCCCCCTCCATCGGACCTTAGCTTCTTGATATATGTACCTGTTTCCTTCTCTACCATTGCCTTGAATGCTTTGAAACATGTAAACACATCTGATTTGTTTTTTATGAAATAAACCCAAACCATCCTTGTGCAATCATCTATAAAAGTGACAAAGTACTTGTTACCTCCAATGGATTGCTATTTCGTTGGCCCCCACACATCTGTATGTATCAACTCCAATGGATGTTGGCTTATGTAGCCACTCTTCTTGAATGGAAGTCTCGCTTGCTTCCCTAGTTGACAAGATTCACATAAATGCTTCATACCTTGTCCTTGGAAGTTGGGAAGACCTTCAACCAGCCTCTTGAATTGCATTTCCTTCATTCTTTGTATGTTGATGTGACCTATCCTCTTGTGCCACAAGTCCAACTCCGAAATCCTCTTGTTTCCATATGTGAAGTAGACATGTTGAGTAGAATGAGAATTTACCTCCAAAGTGAAGAGTCTCCCTTGCTTCTTTCCTCTTGCTATGACCTTGTAACCTTGCTTAGGGTTCTCCACAAAGCATCCACCTTTGTTGAACCTTACTTGATAGCCTCTTTCAACCATTTGCCCAACGGACACCAAGTTCTTTGTGATGGTAGGTACATGCAAGACATCCTTGAGACATCTTCCTTCCTCCTTGTCATCCAAAGCTACATCTCCAACATGGGAGATCTCATGGGCTGTATCATCACCTGTTTCTACATGTCCTTTACCTTTGGGAACATGTAGATTAGTAAACCAAGAAGCATTGCAACTCATATGGTTGCTACATCCACTATCAATATACCAAGTGTTATCTACTTTGCTTGAATTCCCATTCATGTGCATCATCAAGAGATTGTCATTTTCTGAACTTGTAGAAGCATAATTACCTTGGCCTTTGTATGAAGAACCTTGATTATAGTTCCTTTGGTTTCCTCCTTGGTAGCAATCTCTAGCATAGTGGCCAAACTTGCCACATATGTAACATCCTTCGCCATCTTGATTCCTGTTTTGTTGATGTCGTCCTCCTCTTCCTCTTGATCTTCCTCTCCCTCTTTGTGATGAGGTGCCTTGGTCATGTCCTTGATTTCTTGAGTGGCCTTGCCTTCCTCCAAACCTTCCTTTGCCCCTTCCTTGTCCTTGTCTTCCTTTGCCCCTTTGATTACCTGCATAGAAAACTTGTGCATCTTTGCTTTTAGTTGAACTTCCACCTATGTTCATTTCTTCGGTGACCATGAGAGCAACCAATTGCTCAAAATCGGGAAGATTATCCCTTACATAAACTGAAGTGGTAAAGGGTTTCCACTTCTCATCATCTCTCAAACCATTGAGAGTATAAGCCACAAGATCGTCATCGTCTACGTGGCTTCCAATGGATCCCAATGCATCTGATAACTCCTTGACCTTAAGTATGTAGTCATTTATGCTACTCCCTAAGCTCTTCCTAAGGTTGTTGAGCTCATTCTTGAGTTGGATCTTCCTTGCTTTGGTGCTTGTTGAATAAAGCCTTTCAAGTGTCTCCCATACCTTCATGCTTGAATCCAGGTCTTGGATATGGCCGATCATGCTATTGCTAATGTGTTGGGAAAGAATAAAGATAACCCTCTTGTCTCTTTCATTCCATTCCCTAAAGGCCCTTCTCTGGTCATTGGTTGGATTCTCATCCAACCTAGGTCTTGGTTCACTTCCACTAATCAACCCCCAAAGGCCCTTGCCCATAAGATAGTTGGAGACCCTAAATCTCCATGGTTGATAGTTACCTTTGTCTAGCTTTTCAATTTGAGTGTTGAAGTCTCCCATATCTAGTCTTTGATACTTGACCTAGCCCTTGGCTAATGCTCCAATGTGTGTAAAATGAAAATGAGGCTCTGAGGTTACCTCAATCCAAAGCTTTCCTTAGATGGACACCTTGTGCTCTTGCAAATTTGAGTAGAATAGCTCCCCCTTGATGTGAGCTACCTCCAAGAAGCTTTTGTTGATGCAACTCTTCAACCACCAACTCCAAGAGGTCTTCTTGCTTGTATGTGATACCTCCAAGATGCCCAAATGCTCTGATACCACTGATGGGGGAAGTATCTCAACCCCTAAGCAACGATGAAGCGCGAATGACCTCCACAGGTATCCTTCTTTGACCTCTGCACACCAAAAATGCTCTTACTAAGAGCTTATGCAGAGAACTCCAGTGAGCTTTTGTAGACCTGTAGTAGACACCAAGGGCTTTCCAACAAAACAAATTTCACTTGAAATGGATGCTTACACAAAGAGAAACAATGTCTACAACATGAGCTAGTTGAATGCTCACAACTGCTAGTCAAGCAGAGACCTCACTTCACTCCAGCAAACTTTTCTCAGAGATTATACAGAGAATGAATCTCAAACTTAAGTCAACTTTAGAGGACTCTAATAGCTACCCAATGACACCAAAATCATAGCAAATGGATACATAGAGAAGGAGAACCAGCCCTTACAACAGAGAGCAAAATATTTCCAACAGAGCCTACACAAAGAGAGAGATATCAATCACACAACTTCACTAAAATGAATGTTGCTCCCAGCGTACTCAGAGAATGCTCCAGAGAATTGGTAAGCATAAAATAGACTCTTATAGCTATCCAATGAGACAAGAATTACATCAAATGGATACCATATGAGGGAGAACCAATGCTAACAACTCAGGGGTAGAGAGTTGCAACACTGCCTGCGCACACACATAGATATGCCTACTAAAAGAAAACAAACAAGCAAGCAAGGGGGTTGCTTAAGCAAGGGGCTTGCTTATCACAACTCCAGCACTTAGTGCTCACTTTACATGAGCTAAAACTCCAAGAAGATGGCCCAAAAGAAGTCGGGATACATGCTCCTTTTATAGTGAGAGGTG
Organism: Ceratopteris richardii; assembly: GCA_020310875.1. Taxonomy (NCBI): domain Eukaryota; kingdom Viridiplantae; phylum Streptophyta; class Polypodiopsida; order Polypodiales; family Pteridaceae; genus Ceratopteris; species Ceratopteris richardii. The sequence goes on along the minus strand of CM035407.1, from coordinate 81,393,356 downwards.
TGCCCCTAAAATCTAGGAACTACCTTTCCAAATCAGCCTCCTAACTTGGAGGAATTAGTTGAGATGACTTGGGGAGTGGTTGAGTGACTTTTCTTGATGGAATCTCGTGGCTTTTGGCTTCCTTTGATTGCTCCACATGTCCATAAAAGATTCCCCACGAATTTTTAGCTTGAAGCTTGACTTTTAACATGCTAGACAACCAAAGATATCAAGATGAGCAATAGATGTCTTGCAACCATGCCAAGACTCATAAGGAATGATCAATTGTAGTGCTTTGGTGGGACACATGTTAAGTACATATGCTACGCACATAACAACCTCAAGCCAAAAGCTATGTAGTAGGGTCTGACTTTTGACCGTACACATCACCACCTCCATAAGAGAAATGTTATTTATTTTAGCAACTCCATTTTATTGAGGTGTATACGACATTGTACACTGATGTTTCATCCAATGATCAGCCAAAAAAGACACTAAAATCAGAAGACTCTTTTGGGAAGGAGTATTGTTTTAGT
>CM035407.1:81357841-81387841 GCA_020310875.1 Ceratopteris richardii | reverse complement strand
ATGAGGGAGAACCAATGCTAACAACTCAGGGGTAGAGAGTTGCAACACTGCCTGCGCACACACATAGATATGCCTACTAAAAGAAAACAAACAAGCAAGCAAGGGGCTTGCTTATCACAAATCCAGCACTTACTGCTCACTTTACATGAGCTAAAACTCCAAGAAGATGGCCCTCAAGAAGTCGGGATACATGCTCCTTTTATAGTGAGAAGTGTGCCCCTAAAATCTAGGAACTACCTTTCCAAATCAGCCTCCTAACTTGGAGGATTTAGTTGAGATGAATTGGGGAGTGATTGAGTGACTTTTCTTGATGGAATCTCGTGGCTTTTGGCTTCCTTTGATTACTCCACATGTCCATAAAAGATTCCCCACGAATTTGTAGCTTGAAGCTTGACTTTTAACACTCCCCCTCAAACTTCAATTCTTCATCCTCATCCAAGCTCCTTCATGTTGATGCATTGCTTGAATTTTGAAATCTTCATTCCATCCAAAGCTTTTGTAAACATGTGGGCAACTTGGTCCTTGGTACCAATATGATGTACTGAAACTTCCTTGGATATCACCTTTTCCCTTATGAAGGGATAGTGCACTTCAATATGCTTGGTTCTAGCATGATAGACAGGATTCGATGCTAGATGAATGCTACTCATATTGTCACAAAAAATTGGATATGTGTCAACCTGCAAATTAAGCTCCATAAATAACTTCTTAATCCACATTAGCTCACATGTGACTTGAGCCAAAGCTCTATACTCAGCCTCGAAGGAAGATAATGCCATCGTGGGTTGCTTCTTTGAAATCCATGAGATGATGTTGCTACCTAGCATGACTAGGTAACCACTTGTACTTCTTCTATCCTCCTTGGAACCGGCCCAATCCGCATCAGAATAAGCTTTGACCTACATATCATCATCAAATGAATAGAACAATCCTTCATTTATAGTGGCCTTGAGATATCGTAACATTCTTCTTGCAGCTTGCAAGTGTGTAGTCCTTGGACTATGCATAAATTGTGATAACACTCCAACTCCATATGCTATGTCAGGCCTAGTTATTGTGGCATAATTGAAAGAGCCTACAATAGAGCGATAAAAAGTTACATCCTCTAATGTCTTTCCATCAATGGAGCTTAGCTTTACATTAACTTCCATGGGATTTGAAATAGGCTTGCAATGTAGCATCCCAAATCTCTCAAGTAGGTCTAGAATATACTTCCTTTGTATGAGCATAATACCTTCTTCTTTGTATACAACTTCAATGCCAAGAAAATACCTAAGATATCCAAGATCAGATATCCTAAACTCCTTTCCAAGCTTTGCCTTGATCTCCTCAATGCCCTTTGTATCATTACCTGTAATGATAAGATCATCTACATACACACACATGTAGACTACAAGTTCTCCTCTTTGTTTGATGAAGAGAGATGGATCCACCTTGCATTGATTGTAACCACATTTGATCAAATAGTCCACCAATCTTTGGTTCCAAGCCCTTGGAGCTTGCTGTAGGCCATAAAGTGCCTTCTTCAACCTACAAACATGATGTGGAAACTCTAAATGAACAAAACCTAGTGGCTGCTCCATGTATACCTCTTCTTCCAAGTCTCCATTGAGAAAGGAATTCTTGATATCCAATTGGAAAAGCTTCCATCCTTTGCTAGCAGCCATTGCAATGAGTGTCCTAATGGTGCTCATTTTTGCCATGGGGCTGAATGTCTCTTCAAAGTCCACTCCATAGGTTTGTGCAAAACCCTTGGCCACCAATCTTGCTTTGAACCTAGAAATAGATCCATCTGGATTCCTCTTTACTTTATACACCCACTTATTACCTATTACATTCATGTTCTCCTTCTTGGGCACTAGAGTCCATGTTTGATTTTCCTCAAGTGCATCGATCTCTTCTTGCATTGCCTCTTTCCATTCGGTGTACCTGCTTGCATCTTCATAGCAATCGGGCTCATGATCTTCTACTACTTTGTTCATATATGCATAATGTGTTGCCATGTATGAATCATAAGTTAACCTTTGAGTTGGATACTTAACTCTAGAAGACTTCCTTTCTTCACCTTTTGGAGGAATAAACCTCCTTTGCCTTGGGAACTTGATCTCTTTCTTTGACGTGGCTTCTTTCTCCATCATGTGTCTTCCATCATCTTCAACTTCATTACCTTCTTCATCCAACTCCCAATGTTGCTTTTCCTTTGTTGATTGATTGTGCTTCATAGCTTGATGAAGATCTCCCCCTCCATGGTGAGCTCATGCTTGAACTATCTTCATTGAAGGAACACCTTGGGCCGCTTAGCTCTAGGTCGACTTGTTCTTCGTCATGTCCATGCTTTTCTTCTTCATAGTCCTGCATACAATCATACTTCTTATACCAAGGGAGTAGCTCATCAAATGCTACATCCCTTGATATCCTCAAGTCCTTTGTGTTTGGGTTGAAGCACCTGTAACCTTTATGATCATTTGAATATCCTAGAAACACACACTTTTCTGCCTTTGGTTGTAGCTTGTGCCTCAATTCACTTGGCACATGTACATAACAAGTACATCCAAATATCTTCAAGTGGGAAAGATCAGGTTTCTTACCATAATAGGCTTGATATGGTCTCAAGCCATGGATCCCTGAGGTAGGAGCCCTATTCATAAGATACACGGCAGTATTTGCTGCATCACTCCAAAACATGTTAGGTACATTCATCTCGTTAAGCATTTCTCTAGCAATCTCGGCAATGTATCTATTCTTTCTCTCTGCTAATCCATTTTGTTGGGGTGTGTACCTGCATGTTACTTGCCTCTTGATGCCTTGATCCATTAAAAAATCAGAAAACTCATTGGAGAAATATTCTCCCCCTCCATCGGACCTTAGCTTCTTGATATATGTACCTGATTCCTTTTCTACCATTGCCTTGAATGCTTTGAAACATGTAAACACATCTAATTTGTTCTTGATGAAATAAACCCAAACCATCCTTGTGCAATCATCTATAAAAGTGACAAAGTACTTGTTACCTCCAATGGATTGCTCTTTGGTTGGCCCCCACACATCTGTATGTATCAACTCCAATGGATGTTGGCTTATGTAGCCACTCTTCTTGAATGGAAGTCTCGCTTGCTTCCCTAGTTGACAAGATTCACATAAATGCTTCATACCTTGTCCATGGAAGTTGGGAAGACCTTCAACCATCCTCTTGAATTGCATTTCCTTCATTCTTTGTATGTTGATGTGACCTATCCTCTTGTGCCACAAGTCCAACTCCGAAATCCTCTTGTTTCCATATGTGAAGTAGACATGTTGAGTGGAATGAGAATTTACCTCCAATGTGAAGAGTCTCCCTTGTTTCTTTCCTCTTGCTATGACCTTGTAACCTTGCTTAGGGTTCTCCACAAAGCATCCAACTTTGTTGCACCTTACTTGATAGCCTCTTTCAACCATTTTCCCAACGGACACCAAGTTCTTTGTGATGGTAGGTACATGCAAGACATCCTTGAGACATCTTCCTTCCTCCTTGTCATCCAAAGCTACATCTCCAACATGGGAGATCTCATGGGCTGTATCATCACCTGCTTCTACATGTCCTTTACCTTTGGGAACATGTAGATTAGTAAACCAAGAAGAATTGCAACTCATATGGTTGCTACATCCACTATCAATATACCAAGTGTTATCTACTTTGCTTGAATTCCCATTCATGTGCATAATCAAGAGATTGTCATTTTCGGAACCTGTAGAAGCTTAATTACCTTGTCCTTTGTATGAAGAACCTTGATTATAGCTCCTTTGGTTTCCTCCTTGGTAGCAATCTCTAGCATAGTGGCCAAACTTGCCACATATGTAACATCCTTCGCCATCTTGATTCCTGTTTTGTTAATGTCGTCCTCCTCTTCCTCTTGTTCTTCCTCTCCCTCTTTGTGATGAGGTGCCTTGGTCATGTCCTTGATTGCTTGAGTGGCCTTGCCTTCCTCCAAACCTTCCTTTGCCCCTTCCTTGTCCTCGTCTTCCTTTGCCCCTTTGATTACCTGCATAGAAAACTTGTGCATCCTTGCTTTTAGTTGAACTTCCACCTATGTTCATTTCTTCGATGAACATGAGAGCAACCAATTGCTCAAAATTGGGAAGATTATCCCTTACATATACTGAAGTGGTAAAGGGTTTCCACTTCTCATCATCTCTCAAACCATTGAGAGTATAAGCCACAAGATCGGCATCGTCTACGTGGCTTCCAGTGGATCCTAATGCATCTGATAACTCCTTGACCTTACGTATGCAGTCATTTATGCTACTCCCTGAGCTCTTCCTAAGGTTTTTGAGCTCATTCTTGAGTTGGATCTTCCTTGCTTTGGTGCTTGTTGAATAAAGCCTTTCAAGTGTCTCCCATACCTTCATGCTTGAATCCAAGTCTTGGATATGGCCGATCATGCTATTGCTAATGTGTTGGGAAAGGATAAAGATAACCCTCTTATCTCTTTCATTCCATTCCCTAAAGTTCCTTCTCTAGTCATTGGTTGGATTCTGATCCAACCTAGGTCTTGGTTCACTTCCACTAATCAACCCCCAAAGGCCCTTGCCCATAAGATAGTTGGAGACCCTAAATCTCCATGGTTGATAGTTCCCTTTGTCTAGCTTTTCAATTTGAGTGTTGAAGTCTCCCATATCTAGTCTTTGATACTTGACCTAGCCCTTGGCTAATGCTCCAATGTGTGTAAAAATGAAAAATGAGGCTCTGAGGTTACCTCAATCCAAAGCTTTGCTTAGATGGACACCTTGTGCTCTTGAAACTTTGAGTAGAATAGCTCCCCCTTGATGTGAGCTACCTCCAAGAAGCTTTTGTTGATGCAAATCTTCAACCACCAACTCCAAGAGGTCTTCTTGCTTGTATGTGATGCCTCCAAGATGCCCAAATGCTTTGATACCACTGATGGGGGAAGTATCTCAACCCCTAAGCAACGACGAAGCGTGAATGACCTCCACAGGTATCCTTCTTTGACCTCTGCACACCAAAAGTGCACTTACTCAACGCTTATGTAGAGAACTCCAGTGAGCTTTTGTAAACCTATAGTAGACACCACGAGCTTTCCAACAAAACAAATTTTACTTCAAATGGATGCTTACACAAAGAGAAACAATGTCTACAATATGAGCTAGTTGAATGCTCACAACTGCTAGTCAAGCAGAGACCTCTCTTCACTCCAGCAAGATTTTCTCCGAGATTATACAGAGAATGAATCTCAAACTTGGGTCAACTTTAGACTCTAATAGCTACCCAATGACACCAAAATCATATCAAATGGATAAATAGAGAAGGAGAAACAGCCCTTACAAGAGAGAGCAAAATATTTCCAATAGAGCCTACACACAAAGAGAGATATCAATCACACAACTTCACTAAAATGAATGTTGCTCCCAGATTACTCAGAGAATGCTCTAGAGAATTTGTGAGCATAAAATAGACTCTAATATCTACCCAATGAGACAAGAGTTACATCAAATAGATACAATATGAGGGAGAACCAATGCTAACAGCTCAAGGGTAGAGAGTTGCAACACTGCCTGCGCACACACATAGATATGCCTACGAAAAGAAAACAAACAAGCAAGCAAGGGGCTTGCTTATCACAACTCCAGCACTTATTGCTCACTTTACATGAGCTAATACTCCAAGAAGATGGCCCTCAAGAAGTCGGGATACATGCTCCTTTTATAGTGAGAAGTGTGCCCCTAAAATCTAGGAACTACCTTTCCAAATCAGCCTCCTAACTTGGAGGATTTATTTGAGATGAATTGGGGAGTGGTTGAGTGACTTTCCTTGATGGAATCTCGTGGCTTTTGGCTTCGTTTGATTGCTCCACATGTCCATAAAAGATTCCCCACGAATTTGTAGCTTGAAGCTTGACTTTTAACAACATAGACATATACACACATAGACACATACACACATAATGATGCATACACACACACATGCATACACATGCATATGCATACATACATGCATACACATTCACACATAAACACATACACACACATAGACACATACACACATACACACTCATAGATACACACACATACACATAGACACACACACATACACACATATATACACACACATGCACACATACACACATACACATGCATACACACACATACACATGCATACACACACATACACATGCATACACACATACAGACACATATACACACACATATATGCATACACACACACATAGAGAGAGACATACACACATAAACACATACATGCATACATATGCATACATATGCATACACACACATATGCATACATACATGCATACACATACACACATAGACACATACACACACATAGATACATACATACACATAAACACATACACACTCATAGACACACACACACACACATACACACATAGACACATACACACGTAATGATGCGTACACACATACACATGCATACATAGACACACATAATGATGCATACAAACACATACATATGCATACACACACATATGCATACATACATGCATACACATACACACATAGACACATACATACACATAGATACATACATACACATAAACACATCAAAACTCATAGACACACACACATACACATAGATACACACACACATATGCACACACATACACACATAGACACATACACACATAATGATGCATACACACACATACACATGCATACACACATATGCATACATACATGCATACACATACACACATAGACACATACACACACATAGATACATACATACACATAAACACATACACACTCATAGACACACACACATACACATAGACACACACACACGCACACATATACACACACAAACACACATAGACACTTACACGCATAATGATGCATACACACACATACACATGCATACACACATACAAACACATATACACACACATACACACATATATGCATACATACACACATTTATGCATACACACACATAGAGAGACATACTCACACATACACATACATGCATATATATACATACATAATGCATATGCATATGCATACATACATACATACATACATACATACATGCATACACACACACATACACATACATACACACACACATATACACACACATACACACGTAGATACATATACACATAATGATGCATACACACACATACACATGCATGCACACATACACACATATACACGCACATACATACACACACATGCATACATACACATACTTAATGCATACACACTTACATATGTACACATATATATATATTGATTTCTAACCATTTTGTTTTATATTTTAGGTATTATGGATCCCAGTAGAGAGAGAAAGGCAAAACTCACTCTCATAAAAAGTCTTATGAGAGCAAGAGTTTCGTCTGATACTCTAGGGGCCATAATGCATGATTACTCAGAGATGTCTCATGAGGAGCTGGATTATACGATCAAGATGCTTACCCAGCAATCAGACGAGGGCTCTTCTGCGGCTCCACATGCAGGAAGAGAGCTAGTTGCTCATAGGTATGTTTTGTTTTCATAAACTTTTTTAATGATATTATAACACATATTTTTATTTATTTCTATCTATCTATTTTCAGGACACCTATACCACCTCCAGCACGTGATAGCAGAGTAGAGTTGCCTATGAGGACATGCATAGGCACCTTAGGACTAGAGTGCGACATAGAGCCAGAGGGTAACATTGTGTATATAGGGAATGGATTGGAGTTCAAGAGAAGAATGCGGGCACTATGCGACTCTTACCTGCGCTTTATCCACTTACCGTGGAAGTAAGTAAAAGTTTTACATATAAATTGAAATATATATCTTATGTTTTATTTACATTATGTTTTTTTATTTTTGTAGTGAGCATGATGAGAGGGATAAGAAATATGTGCTTAGTTCACTTGAGACAGAGTTTGGGACAGGATGGTCCCTTAAGTGGTGTTTAAAAGAGATGCGGACACTTATGGCTCATCGTCGCGACAATGCCCGGTATGCACTGCTTTTATCTATATATATGTGGATATGAGTATGTGTGTTTATGCATGTATGTATGTATATGAGAGAGAGAGAGAGACTAGAGGTATAAATACACGCATACACACACATGCATATATACACACAAAACACATGCATATGCACATATAGATACACATACATACACAACACATGCATACACATAAATAAATAAATAAATAAATAAATCCGATTTCAAAAATCCTAAATTGAAAACACTAATTTCGATATTAGGGTTTTGAAATCCCTAATTTAAAAACTCTAATTCAACTTTTTAGCCATATATTTGAAGTATATGTACACCTCTGACGTCCTACTAGAGAGATGTCTCTCCTCCCAACCTTATGCCTCTATATATAGCTACTCGAATCAACGAGGATCATAATATATGTAAAGATATATACACACATCATGTAGATAGGATACATGAATATAAAATGGAGTAGATATATTATGCATCACACATACATGCCTAAATGCACACATAAATATATATATACATACTAACATATTTACATGTACACATTTACACATAGACATATATACATATATACATGTACACATCACATATACATGCCTACATGCACACATAAACATATATATACATGCATACATATTTACATGTACATATTTACACATAGACACATATACATATATACATGTACACAATTATAAACACTTGCATATATTACATGAATACATGAATATTTTACATAAATGCATATGCATATATACACATATGCATATTTAACACATGTATACATATATCACACACATGCAAACACATACATATACATGAAATACATATATATGCATACTAACATATGTATACATATAATACACATGAATACACACACATATGCATACATACATGATAAAAATTTGCTTCTCAAAGATAAAGCTATATATAAAATAATTAGGCATACTCCCGAGCTTCATGTTCTAACTTAGAAGAACATGATTTCATCTCTCTAATAGGATTCATCATTATTCAAGTTAATTAAAAAAACCTATTATCTGATATCCATTCAGAAGCTTCAAGTTATTGATCGATAACTAGAGTACAATTTACTATCTAATCTGCTCATATGTTTTCATTATTGCCATCATTTTGGTAAGACATCAATATAGTCTCATCTTCATTATCCTTATTGATTTCATTTATTTCTTCTATTGTTAAATCTATGTTCTCATGAATCACATCATCTATTGATGGATTAATATCTATTTCTGGTAATTCCTCTTCCTCATCAGTAGAATCAGCATGTAGAGAATTATCCTCTTCATCAAAAAGATTAGTATCATTATCACGTATAATGATTCTAATTTCTATTTTAGATGTTGATGTATCAGTATCTGATGCTCAATCATCAAGAGGACTTTCTTCGATCTCTCTAGCAATAAACTGTTCAAACAATGACCTACCTCTAGGTTGCACATGAATGACTTGCCACCAAGGATGAGCATCTGGGTTTTTATAAAAAAATGCTTGTTCAATATGCCTAGGAAGAATATATGGTTCTTTAGTAGATCGCATTACCTTGGAAGAATCAATTGCCCAAAACCCAGATAATTCCTTTCTTAATGTAGAATTACTACCTTTATACTCCGCTCGAAACCAGTCAACCTTCAAAATGACCTATCAAAATATATAACAACAAAAACCCATTATTAGGTGCTTAAAAAAATAACTAACTCTAAAGAAAATATATAAACTTTTTTCTACCTGTTTGAATGTACGAAATGAAATTTTGTAGATACCAACAATAGTTCCTATGTAACCAAGTTTGCTATCTATAAGGTTCGTGTCTTTTGGGCTAGCACGTGATAGTTGCTTGAAAGAAGCAACAATAATAGAATCCTCTGTTTTACGTAAAGAATCAATGGCTTTGATTCTAATATGCTGTCCCAAAGCCCACATATTAGTAAACATTCGAGCCTACAAAATAAATTCAATTAGTAAATAGGAACTAACATACATATATGAAAAAAATAAAATATTATTTTAATAAAATTACCTTTCGTTCACGACCTATCATTAACTCTCTTTGCTCGTCTGAGATTTCTTCATTATTTGCATTGGTGCATTGCAAACGACTATATAGCCAATCCGTGAAAGAAGGTATATCTGTAATCTCATTATTATCGAGATTACGTCTAGATCTTTTGTTTTTCGCCTTTTACTTTGGAGACTTTGAAGTTCCTCGTACTCGCTAAGGAATGCTTGCATGCATTCACTATTATATGCTACAAAAGTAGAAACATCATTTTTTTATTGAAATGTAAATAAGAATGGAACCCCCTTACCTTATAATACCTCATCTCTTATTTTTGAAGAAGACTCATTGGTCCATGCATGTGGAGCTTCTTCATGAACTCTTTCAAGGTACTCACTAACGTAATACATGCACTCTTCAAGCATCCAACCCTTTGCCATGGATCCTTCTGGTTTTGCTCTTTGTCGCACATAACCTTTTAGTATTCTCATAAATCGCTCGACCCAAAACATCCATCGAGTGTTGACAACACCTGCAATCTCTATCTCATCTACAAGATGGACTAATAAATGAACCTGAATATCAAAAAATGAAGTAGGAAGTTCTTTTTCCATCAAACATAGTAGCTCTTTGCATTCACGTTTTTTTTGTGGGATCGAATTTTTATCGATCTCTTTGGATGTAATCCACCTATACATATCGTAAAAACAATTATAAAGAAGTTAATTAAAAAATAAAAGATATCCAATATTCATACATATTAAATATAAAAGTATTATAATTACCTTATAAGTGATCCAAGACGATAGATCACATCTCGTACTCCTTTCGTTGTACATCGATCGATAACCAAAGGTAAAATATGTTTCAAAAAGTTATGCCACTCATGGGTCTTTAACCCAGATAAGCTCTTATCATCCATAGTAAACATGTTTTGCAACGATGCTCCATATCCTGTAGGAGTCTTAATCAATTGAATTCTATTGTTGATAGTCTGTATCTCTTTTGTTGTAAGTACCCAAGGAGTAGATGCATAAGTCGTTTCTTGTCGATGTCTATCAAAAACTAGCCATAACTTTGGTTTGGATTTTTTATCTTTCAAATCATTCCTTGATGCTGTGGTATCTTTTAGTCCAAGAAGATGTTGCCATGGTGAATAACCAATATTTTTGAATATATGCATAGGATCAGGAAGATGGCATACTTTTAACTCTTTCCAATACTCCAAAGAATACCATATTGATATGTTCTCAGCGACTGCCAATTTTCCTTTACCTCTGTTCACATACTCATTATCTGAATCATCACTGAAGATTTCTGCTTTTGGATCTATCTGAGGTCCATCTGTCCATTTTTTATACCAATCCATAGGCGTCATAGGTTTTGGATACTGGCCTGTTTCAAGCTTTCCATTAAAATGGATCGCTTCTCTTTTAGATCTTAATGGATGATCATTAGGCAAGAATCGTCGATGTCGAAGATAAATATTTTTGTTGAGATTCTTACTATAGATTGATCTCAACCAATCACCACAATATGGACAAGCTTTATAACCCTTAGTAGATATTCCTGCATCATGAAAAATTATAAAAATATAATTAGATTAAATCATATTTATTTACATGCATATTGAATAAAAAAATTACATCAATATCTGAACAAACGCCATATCCAGGAAAATCCTGAATAGTCCAAGCCACAATACCACGAACCGTAATATGTCTTTCATTGATGCTTTTTGATACATCAATGACATTAATACCTCTCCATAGCTCTTGAAGATCGTCAATGAGAGGAGCAAGATATACATTCACATCTTTAACTTGTCTTTTGCCTGGGATTAAAAGTGAAATCATTAAATGTTCCTTTTTAATGCTAAGATATGGCAAAAGATTGTAGTTTATGAGTACTTCTGGCCATGTTGACCATTTACTGGATTTCATAGAGAATGGATTAACCCCATCTAATGCAACTCCTTACTTTAGATTCTGTGGATTTTGTGCAAATTCAGGCCATGTAGAATTAATATGTTGAAAAGCAACACTATCATGAGGAATTCTGATTATTCCATCAGTACTTTTGTGATGATGTCCCCAAGTCAAAAGCTTTGATAATTCGGGGCTTTGAATTATATGTCTAATCCGTGGAGCTAATGGAAAATGTCTCAATTTTTTCTTTGGGATTTTACCTTCTTCACCCTTATATGGAGGAGATTGACATTTGGGACATGTCAAAGAGTCTGCATATTCACCTCTATATAAAATACAATCGTTAGGACATGCATGTATACATTGATAATCTATACCAAGATTGTTGATTATCTTCTTCATTTCATCATGTGAGGTAGGAAGAATATTCTGACTTGGTAAAAACTTTTCAGATAATAACCTATAAGGTTATCAAAAAAAGATATATTAAAAAAGGTAAATAAATAAATATACATATATACATGTAGGTTTTTATTCTTACTTTAGATAAGGTAAGAACAAGAACTTGAATTGAATGGACACTTTTTGTCCGCGCATCTTTTAAAACTATTAATGCATCTTTCAAAATATTTACACAAAATTTGATTGTTTTGGATGGCAGGATACGATTGTTTGTTTTGGACACATGAAGTATGTACCTTCATTGAATGATTTGTCGATTCACACTTTCAAACTCAACATATGTGTGAATCGACAAATCATTCATATCCTCCAAAACAAACAATCGTATCCTGCCATCCAAACAATCGTATCGTGCCATCCAAACAATCGTATCCTGCCATCCACATAATCGTATCCATTCAATTCAAGTTCTTCTTCTTATCTTATCTAAAGTAAGAATAAAAACCTGCACATATATATATATATATATATATATATATATATATATATATATATATATATATATATATATATAAATAGATAGAAATTTGAAAACTATACCTGAATAGTGTCGAAACAGATACATTACTCCATCCACTTAGTCGTGTCAAACGACTTCCTTCATATACATGCTTTAGACATTCCTCTCAAAGATATTTCTCATTTTTAGAAATATCAATGCTCTCACTGTCATTTTGATACCAATCCTCAATAAAATCTGCCATGCCATCATCTTCATCATTGTCACACAAATCTTGTACTTTATCGTCTTTTGAATATAGATCTTTCAACTTTGCATATTGCACAGGATTAGTTTTGCATAGCCTCCTCATGGAAGCTTCTAATAATCGTGGTCTTACTGGTAATTGTGAATGTTGTGGACGAATATCATCAACATCATACGTTGGAATCTACACATATAAATAAAACTCATTAGTATTCCATAAATGAATAAAAAGTAAACTTCAAATATAAAATTAAGTATATAACTTATTAAATATAGATAGAAAATTTTTATTCTCTCTAGCTAAAAGGTGCTCTTGGAGGTCTACGCCATCCATAATTCACTAATAGTTCATCACCTAATAGCATTGACAACTATGTATCTTGATACATCTCTACTTATGTATGGTGATTCATGACTATTTTCACGCTCCTCAAATGTGAAATTAGTCCTTGAACTATTATGTAACCCTCGACTACTAGATAGATAGATAGATAGATAGATAGATAGATAGATAGATAGATAGATAGATAGATGGATAGATAGATAGATAGATAGATAGATAGATAGATAGATAGATAGATAGATAGATAGATAGGTAGATAAATGGATAGATAGATAAATAGGTAGAAGGATGGATAGATGGATGGATAGATAGATAGATAAATAGAGAGATAGATAGATAGATAGATAGATAGATAGATAGATAGATAGATAGATAGATAGATAGACAGATAGACAGATAGACAGATAGACAGATAGACAGACAGATAGATAGATTGTAGCTCAATGATGAGTAGCACCTCCTTTAATGTCAATCCGGGAAGACGTGAGGATGGTATGAAGACCTCGAGCAAGTGGAGGCACAAGTGCGTGAGTGAGAAGCACACAAACATGCACACACATACACACACACGCGCACACACGGTAAGACAAAGAGTGAGGAGCAATGGAGTTCTTAGATTACTTTCAAAAAGCTCTTACAAGTTCGTTTCAATTACAATCTGACCTCAAAAATGAGCTCTCTAGCTTCTTTTATAGTTTTTGGCTAGCTTTGGCCCTGTTCAGACCTAGTGTCCGGCCTAGTTAAAAATTAGGTTCCAGGGCTTATATGAGGGCTCAAACGAGATCAAAAAAATACGAAAATTGGTAAGCAGCTACTTCTAAGGCTCCTCAAGCTCGAGGACTCCTCGGCTTGCACAAAATGGAGCTACAAAAAGGTGAACATGGTATTTACAGGGGTTGTTAGTGATGAGAATCACGTTTAATTTGTGTAAGGATTTGAAAAATTAAAGGGTTGCCTTAGTGCTAGATCTGCGTGAATGCTCGTACTTGCTTCTTCATGAAGAAAATTATTGGCCTACTTGCTAGATCGCCGTTGACTCCCTTGTTTGCTTGCGCCTTCTCTCCCTTCTGACTCTCTTCTCTGACTGCCATGCCTCGTCAGTCCTTGAGTTCCTTGTCTGCTGCTAACATCCCCCCCTCTCTCGCGTCTGTCGTCCCTGACAGACCCTTGTTGTGTGGGTTTTTGGATGTAGTACTCAACAACATCCTACGCTAAGTGATGTTCGGCAATCCTCAATCCTTTGGCCAAGTCTGTGAGTAGAGCATCCCAATCTACTGGCCCGGGAACCTCTGGATGTGGCATACGTAACTTGTCTGAATGGAGAGCTTGTTCCACTGCAAACAATTGTAATAAATGTGAGGGCCTGGGAATGAAGATCTCTGAGTGATATTCCCGGAACCATGTGACAAACATCTCTTCAAATGTTTGTTTGAAGCAGGCCGGTAGGTATTTGATGCGGGCATGCCATGCATAAACAACATTAATATAGGGCGTTGTGCTCATGTCATAAACAAGATCCTGATTGCCTTCATTGAATCCGAGCGCAGAGAGGTGAGGTTCCTTAACATTCTTGAAGGTCCGAAAGGTGACTATCATGAGTTCAAAAATTTTAAGACACATCTGTGTCATGACATCTGGTACGTTTTTGAACCTGATACCCCAATGCTGAATTGTCGATATCATATACCCTACGGTAGGTTGACCTTTGGGTGGCGCCAAATAGACATAATTTAGCCCTTTCTCACATCCTCTCGTTGTCAGCACCATCTTTGTATATTCCGGCCACGACCTTCTTCGAAAGACAGGGCAGTAGCGGGGATTGAACTTGATATACAGGGGCATGTTATTCCATGTGCGATTCATTTCCGGGTAGGTTTCAAGCAGCCGAATTCTCCAAGTCGGTTGGCGAATCTTTCCTTGCTTGGCACTTTCTGGGATGTCATCTGGTGCAAACTGTGTGGCAGAGGTTGGTTCCCTTGAGGTGTGATGCTTGATTTCAGCATATAATCCGTCATTAAGACACAAAATGGAACATACAAGTCGTCGGAGGTGCCGATCCACCTATGATGAGAGAGGTTCCTGAAATAGTCCGATTTTATGACCACCTCTTCCAAGCGTGACATCGATGCTATCTGGACTGCCACCCTATCATCATGTGTTGGGGTCACCTTTTCCAATTTCTGCATCCATTCAGGAGCCTCTATTTCAAGGGTGTCCATGCCCTCATCTGTTTGCTTGCCTCCAGGTGCTGGCATCGGAACGTACGGGTCCTCAAAGGTTTCCTCTACTTCGATTGGTACTAGGTCTTCAAGTTCTGGTTCTACCAAGGGGGAGGGTCGTCGTTCATACTCAAGCACTTTCTTTTGTAATTCTTCGAGTTGTGCTTTGAGCGCTGCTACTTTGTCAGTTGTGTCAGCTGTGGTTGGGACTTCTTTGGGTGATGCGGGTTGAGCTGCCAATTGCCTTAGTAGTTCGTCTCTTTCCTTTTCTAAGGCTGCATGGGCTTCGAGGAGATCAGCATGGGTTTCCAATATGATTTGCATATTGTCCGAGGGAATGGCCTTAAACTTCTCCGGGTCAATTTCTTGTGGGGACCCTTCCATGGCTGCTTCCAAGTTCTCTTCGTTTTGTGTCTGAAGCCGTCTATTTTCTTCCAGGGCTGCAGACATATGCTTCCGTAATAGAGCCATGTTGCGGCGGAGCTTGAGGTTCTCTGTGATTTGGGAGTGTAGCAGATCATCCATTTGTTGTCTTTCTTCGGCATCTGGCTGCGGTGGATTTGCCATTAATTGCTCATGTTGTTCTTGCAATGCACTAAACTGCTGTTGTAATTGTTTCTTCTCTTGCTCTAAGTCAATGAATCTTCCTTGTAATGCTTCATGACTCCTGAACAAACTTGTATGCTGAGCATCGAGGTGCTGATAGTGTTGTTGTAACTGAGACATGCACTGATACATGTTATTAAATACATTATTAATGGGGGTGGATGCAGGGAGGGTGTTAAGTGCAGAGGGAAAGGGAAAGGGGAAGGGAAGTGTGAATGCGGTGCTGGAAAGTGGTGAAGTGGGTGGTGGGGGAATGGGAGATTGTGGCCGTATGGGGGGAGGGAGAGGTGCAGTGGAAGGTGATATGTCCATAAAATCCATGGTGGAAGCAGTAGTGGGAGTGATTGTGAATAGTGGAATGGTGGGTGCAGTGATTGTGGTGAATGTGTACAGTGGTGTGTGCAGTTGTGAATGTGAACTGCCCGAAAGTGTGAGTGGGGGAATGGGGATGTCAGTAGCTGCCGTTAGGATTACAGTGTTAGTGGAGGTGTATACACGGGAGGTGTTGAGAGGGTGGGTGGGTTGATTGGCGGTTTGTGCTTCAGTCATGGCGGTGGACTCGGAGCCGGTAACGGTGGTTGTTACATTGGTAAGGGGAGGTGAATGTGGTGGAGTGGGAGGCGGGGGTGGCAAGGGGGGTCATGGAGGTGGACTGGACACATGGGCTTCCTCGGTGTCGTGAGCGGTGTGTGCAGTGCCCGTGGTGGTGGGGGTGCCTTGTGGTCCTGATCCTAATACATTCATTTGTTTCCCTGTTAACGTGGGGGACGTCTTCCGTATCTTCTTTCCATTCTGCATGATTATGCCAGGGCCGTCTGCACTGCCTCAGGTACTCCTAGGGCATCAGAGATCATATCCAGTGTGGCACGATACTGTTCGTCAACTCCTTCCTCCTCAAGGATTTGGTGCATGATAGCCTTTCCTGCTACAAGGGATAACTTATGTTGTTGTTGGACCCTGTTGATGGTATCGTAGAGCTTTTTCAACTCCTTTGTATATGCTGGGGCACCCTCTAGCTCCTGTATAACTTCTTGCTCATAGTCATGCGCCTCCTCATCAGAGAATCCTTCCTGTTCATCCTCTTGGCCTTCTTCTTCTTCATCCTCCAACTCCACCACTTCTGGTTGTCTTGGCTGGGGTTGTTCTGTAGCCGTTTGTTGTCCACTACCCTGCTCTGCTTCGACTTCCGCATTGACAGCTTCAATGATTCTGGCAACTTCTTCATCCGTTAGATCTTCCAAAGTGAATCCGTAAGGAAATTCCAGATCAGTAGGTACTGGTGGGAACACAAGGTTAGGTCCATCTGTGCTGTGCCTGGGTAACCTGATAGTAAATGGCTGTACTCGTCTGGGAAGCCTAGGGGTTGTTTCAGGTGTTAGGGTTGCACCGCGGGCTTGTGCACAAGGCATCTGGACGGTGCCTCTCATCTTCTTTGAGGGAGGCCCTGCGGCTGACAGTCTGCGTTGAAACTCCTGTGCTCTGGTCCAAATGAGAGCCCTTTGCACCTGTACATCATATGCGAGACATCTATACACAATTCTTGTAAGCGCACAACATCCATACAGTACAGATTTTTGTTTCTTATACCACCTTTGATGAGCCAAATGAATTTGGTCGATAATCCAGTGGGGCATATTGATTGTCAAATCAAAAGCATCTGCTAAGTAGAGGCTAAACCAGATCTTTTTGGGAGGCATTGTGAACCTTTCCTGTGCAGGGAATGCGAAATGTTGCATGACCATGCGTAAATGAATGGCGATCGTAGGTGTCATCGCGACCATGTCCTTTAACTTCGTCAGATTCCTGTTCTTCATATTATCGGGGACCATGGTCTCTTTCTCTGTAGGAATGTGCATACCTTTCATGTCGAGAGCTTCTCTTACCAAGTTGATAGTCAAGCGGAAACGCTTCAGCTCATTGCCCCTTGTGAGTGATGGGAGTACAAAGGAGCTCTATCCTTTTTTGTCTTTGCTTGGAGTGAGGGTGCTAATCAAGTACGAGCACCTTAGAAAATCGGGCTTTGGTAGTTGGAACTTGAAATAATCATAGAGCCCAGCCTTCTTCCATATCGGCTTCAGTCCTTCGTTATTCTGTAGCTTTTCAAACTCCCTGGTAAAGAAGTGGTATCTGCCCCAACGTCCATTGAATTCTACCTCGGACTCCCACATGTATGTGCCTTCACCCAGAGGTCCCGCAACGTCACTGAACCAGTGTGAGGTTTTGCCCACCGGCATTGTGTGACCTTGTGGAGGATTCTGAATCGGTATGGCATGTAATGCCCTTAATGCCGCTGGTCGTTCCTTTAATTCCTCCTCGACCCAAAGGCTTTCAATGTCCACAACTTGGGGGCTGGTGCCTGCCTGGGAGCTGGTTCCTACCGTATCGGCCATGTTACTTCTTGCTGCCTTTCTCTATGAGAATATGCAAACATGTGTTAACATTGTACAGGACAAGAGAGAACCGTTGTTGTTCCCATTACAACATTAAAATGAGGGTCAGGAGCGAATAATGGGTTAGTAAGTGCTCGGTGCGAGTGTGTGTGTGGTTAGGAGTTCGGTAGACCTAAGAGTTAAGTGGAGTGATGTAGTGTGATAGCGATGTGGTTAGTAGGTTGACATGGATTTACAAATGGGGTCCGGGGGTTTGTTACAAGTCTTAGGCTGCCAAATGCAGTGGTTGGGTTTTGCTCTTGGTTTCGTAGAGACTCTCGAGAGCTTTATAGGTGAGTCGGCTTGAAAATGAGGCCTTTTAGGGGCCCATTCACCAGTGATTCTGTTCGTGCTCATGGGCCTTGGTGTGTTCCTGAGTGTTGAAAACGAGTGGATGCCGGCTGTGCGAGTGAATGGATCATGCTGTCTAGGGTGTGGTCTTGGTGTAGCTATTTGAGCCCGCCAACAAGCCTTAGGCACCCAAATTTGTCTTGATTGTGGGCTAGCCTTCATCGACTTCTTGGGCACCCAAATAGACTTCACGTTAGCAGAAGAACTTCTGAAAGACTTCTTATTAGTGTTGTGTTGTTGGTTACTAATAAGAGGCTTTGCCCGTGTGGTTGGCTTGAGTACAACCGGGTGTTTGCCTTTCCGCACCCACACTTGTTTTACTAGCTGAGACATTTTGCTGCGCAGGTACTTTTGATCTCCGACATAGGTAGTACTCTGCTTCTTCTGCCTTTGATCCACCTTTGGTTGCTACCTCCCTCTGGCCTTTGGAAAAGAAGGGAGTTCCGTTGTGGTTCTGACTCCTTTTTTGAGATCTTCATTCTTCTGCATCACATAGCCTTGGACAAGAACAGCATGGTCAACTTCATGTGCACCCCTGGAGGGACCAGGAGTCTGTGCCTTTCCTAATTCCTTGAGTGCTCCATTATTTAACTCCATTGTAATTCTAGTCTGATTCACCCATACCTGAAGAAGTCCACTTCTTAGGTTTAAGTTGACTGCTTGGTCATAAATCTAGTCTTGACCCAAGACAAGGGGTTCAGTGAGGTCCTCATCTTGACATACTAGCACTTTAACTGTCATTGCCTCATCATGAATATAGAGGGGAAGTTCCACCTCGCCCATGCAAGGGGTTTCCACGCCTCCCAATCCTATGAGATATGCTTCCACAGGATTGACAATTAATTGCAACTCTTGACAATAAGACAATTTAACAACACTAGTGGCTGCACCTGAGTCAATCAAGGCTCTTACAGTCCTTGCACTCTTTCCTTGTCCTATATCTAAGGTTATGAAAGGACGTCGATCAGTTATCCTATGTGTGCTAATACCTGAAACTTCACACATAGCCACGTCATATCCTTGATCTGCATATGCATCTTGCCTAGGGTGCTCTCTACCTTGTCTTCTTAATTTCATTCTCCGGATGCGCTCTAGGGCTTCTGCTTGAGCTTCTTCTCGAATTCGCTTTTCTTCCTCTTTGCGTTTCTTAGCAGTGTTGAGTCGACTTAGCATTTCATCCGTGAGGGGTTCCTGATACAACTTGACTCTGCATCCGCTAATATAGTTTGGGAGAACATCACCCTCTAAAGTGGCTAGTTGTACTGCTCCACATCATAGGTCCGTAGCCTCTCTTTTCTAGCTTCCTTGCATGTTGTTTCAAAGTGTAGACTAAAACTAAGTCGCCTGCCTTTAAACCTTTATCCTTAACGTGGGCATCAAAGTATGCCTTCTGTCTCTTCTTAGCTGCATATATCCCTGCAGCTGCTCTCAGTCTTGTTTCTCCTAATCGTTCAAGGTCAAAAAGCCTAGAGGAGAGTTCATGACCCGTCCATTCGTGCTCTTGTGCTACTTTCAATGTAGGTATCAAGAAGTCCAAGGGTAGCACCGCATTTTGGCCAAATACCATCTGAAAGGGGGTGGCTTGGAGTACCGTTTTGTAGGCAACTCGGTATGCCCAAACAGCATGGTGTAGCTGTTTGTCCCAATCAGAGCGTTTAGTGTTCACTAATTTTGTCAGTACATTGCATAAGATCTTGTTGGTGCTTTCGGCTTGTCCATTAGCTTGAGGGTGATAGGGGGTAGACTTCTTATGAACTACCAAGAATTCTTGGAGTAGATTTTCAATCACTTCGTTCAAGAAGTGAGTGCCTCTATCACTTACAAGCTCTATAGGTAGCCCATATCTTGTGAATACATTCTCAAACAAGAATTTAGCAGTTGTTTGAGCATCGTTCTTCGTTGTGGCTTTTACCTCTACCCACTTAGTTAGATAGTCTGTTGCAACAATGATGTATTCTACATGAGAACCCTTAGCTGGGGGATTAATAGGACCTACGAAGTCTATTCCCCACTTAGAGAATGCACGTCCACCCATCATAGGTTTCGGTGGCATCTCATCTTTGCGTATAGGATACTGAGTTCATTGACAGACATCACACCGTTTCACATAGGTATGTGCATCCATGTGAAGGGTCGGCCACCAAAAGCTCGCAAATAGTATTGCCTTGATCGCCCGATCTGGTC
Source organism: Ceratopteris richardii (assembly GCA_020310875.1). NCBI lineage: Eukaryota > Viridiplantae > Streptophyta > Polypodiopsida > Polypodiales > Pteridaceae > Ceratopteris > Ceratopteris richardii. The sequence goes on along the minus strand of CM035407.1, from coordinate 81,366,606 downwards.
CAAAGTGTCCTCCTGCTACACCTTGGTGAGCAGTGTCCAAGATCTTGAGATACTCACTCTCATGGACACATAGTCTCAGATAATCGTCTTTACCACGTTTGTATAGATTATCACCAATAAGTGAGTAATCCTCGGCTTCTTGTTCTAAACTTCTTTTCCTCGCCAGAGTCATGTCTGGAGGGAATGTTTTCGTCCTTAGGAAGGATACTAGTGGTTCACTCCAATCTGGCACAATGGACACTTGATAAAGAGTGGCATGTTCCACCGGTGGTTTAGTGCGACAGATTGGGCATTCTTTGCACAACCTTTGGACATCCGCTTCCATAGTTGGCCAATGTACTCCGAGTCTCCTTAGCGTCTGTAAGGTTCGTTGCTTTGAGTAGTGTTGCTCTAATGCACCTACATGTGCTAAATGCAACCATTTAGCGTACTCATCCTCTTCCACACAACAGGCCAAGATTCCTTGATCTGTGTGCTTGTACATGCTTCCTGCCATGATGTGGTACTTTTGGGCTTTCACAACCTCTCTGTTCTGTGTGTTTACTACTGGATGGTTAGGCCCGTATGTCAATACTGGTACCAATGGCTTAGCCCACTGCAGCACCACTTCCAAATTAAACAAGTAAGCATCAGGAAGGTCATCTGATACTCCTCGTGGGGCTTCTCCAGATGTGAGCCTAGAGAGATGATCTGCTCTCAAATGAGTCCTCCCTTTCCTCACCACTACCTCAAAGTCATATTCCATTAGTAATAGAAACCATCTTACTAATCTACCTGTATTGCATGGCTTGTTCACAAGGTATAACAATGCTTGATGGTTAGTAAAAAATTTAAACTTGTTTGCAAGCAAATAGTGTCTAAACTTCTTAACTGCATATACCATGCCTAAGCCTTCTCTCTCAGTAGTGGTGTAATTTCGTTCAGCTGCATTCAATTGTCTACTGGCATAGGCAATTGGAAGATCCATATTACCTTCACCAGTAGGTTGTGCAAGCACACATCCAATGGCATAATTGGATGCATCCACATGAACATGGAATGGTTTATTCCAATCTGGTGTGGTCAAGATTGGTGCTGAACATAATCTTCGTTTAAGCTCCTGGAAGGAATTCTCACATTCATCCGTCCACTCAAAGTTAGTCAGAAGTCCGTACATGCGCTTTGCAATGACAGCATACATGTGAATGAACCGGCGGTAGTAACCACAATGTCCCATGAAAGCTTGTACTTCCTTGACATTCCTTGGCCTAGGTAGCTCTGCTATGGCTCTCACTTTCTCTTCGTCAGTAGATATGCCATTCTTTGACACTATGTGTCCTAGAATCTTGCCTTTCCTGACCATGAAAACACACTTTTCTGGGTTCAGGCAGACTTGATATTCTCTACATTTGTCAAAGATTTGTCTGAGTTCAGGAATATGGGCTTGTCTAATGTTGGAATGAGCACAAAGATCATCAACATAGACTTCTAAATTCTTTCTCAGGATATCCTTAAATACATGGCACATTAGTCTCTGGAAGGTGGCTGGTGCATTGGTAAGCCCAAATGGCATTACACGAAAGGCAAATATACCCCACTCTGTGGCAAAAGCCATCTTATGCTGATCTTCTGGAGCTATGGCTACTTGATTGTAGCCCGAAAATCCATCAAGGAAGCTATGCACTTCCTTGCCTGCCACTCTTTCTAAGAGATGTTTTGTGATGGGAAGCGGATAGTTATCTCGAATTGTGGCTGCATTGACCTTCTTCAAGTTAATGCATACACGCAGCTTGCCATTCTTCTTGGGCACCACTACGATGGGGGATACCCACTCAGTGTGCTCAATTTCATAGATAAATCCAGCTTCGACCAGTCTATCTATCTCCTCTTTGATCTTAGCAACGTAATTATCGTTATATGTGTAGGGCTTTTGCTTAGAGGGTTTGGCATCTGAAGTCATGGGGATGGTGTGTGAGCATATGTCAGGGTCCACACCCTTCAAATCCTTGTAACTCCAAGCGAACACATCTCTGTATTCTCTTAGCAAGGCAATTAATGCATGCTCCTCTTCCTCTGTTAGGTCATGGCCTATGTACGTGCATCTCTCCTCTCCTTCTTCTAGGGCCACTACTATTTTCTTGGTGGTTTCTTTGTTATCATAGGCCTCTCCTGATTGCACCTCTCGTTTAGGCATTTTTATCATGACTCTCCTGTCGTCTATCTCGTACTTCTTAAAATTTTCTGGGACCTCAAACAAGGATTCTTCCTCTTCTGGTGAGACTTCTTTCTTCTTTCGTTTCTTTCCTTCTTGCTTCGGTGTCACATGTGTGGCTAATCTTACATCGTTTGTAAGCTCTCCATGCCTCTGGGGTTGAAATTCTACTTCATGGAAGTATTCTTCATCTGATGCAAAAGGTGGGTCCATAATGATTGACTCTAGATCGGAGTCACTTGCATCCTCAAATGCATCAAGGCTAGGTTCGCATTCTTCTAGAACTGCCTCTCCCATGATTGGCTCTATGGAGAAGACTGAAATGTCATAGCCATCCTCATCATAGTGAGGTGTCCATTGTTCCTCATTGATGGCTACATCCATTGTTGCTAAGATTTCTGCACCGCCATGGGGTTCAAATTCCTCATCAGGAAAGACTACAGGTGCATAGGCTGGATCTTGAATTGATCTATGGTTTTCTTTTGCACCTACCTCTCCGGCTTTCTCTCTCTTCTCTTCTTCTACTGCTACCTTGCACATCCATAAGTGGGTGTCTTCATGCATCCATGAGGATCCTGATCCTATGGAATGCACCGATTCTGTATCATCTTTGGCTCTATGGATGGGATTCCATTGGATAGGAGGGACATCTCTATGAGAGTAATCTTTGAGATTTACTTTGGTTGTAACACCTAAGTGTTGCAAATACAAGGAGTTGGTTCCCCAGTCCTGCACCACTTGCAATTGTCGCATAAATGGTCTTCCCAAAATCATCTCATAGGCATGATTTTTGCCAAAGTCACATATGGCAAATGTGTGCTCAAACTCGACACCACAGGTGGTGAGAGTTATTCCTTCTAACAATCCTAGGGGTCTCTCTATGTGACCATCGGCCATCTGCAATTTCATTCTCGTTGGCCTGAGTGCTGGCTTGCCCCAACGCTTCCATAGGGAAGTGGTGGCAATTGCAACTCCTGCACCTGAGTCCAAAATTGCCTTGGTGGTGTACTCCTGGTAGGTAATGGGAAGATAGGTGTTCCCTTCTTCACCTTCACACATATCTCCTATCTTATCCAAGGGTATTTCTGGTACTGTCCTCTGGGATCCTACCTGGGAATGAGGTTTCACTATCGCTAGTACTTGTTTGGCGACATGTTTCCATAATTCAGGTCTAACCTTGAGTAGCTCTTCTAACTTGAGATTGCACTGCACTTTAGTGTTTTTCACTACCTCTGTGTTTCTAGGTAAGACTGAGTCCTCATTTCGTACCATGACCGTGAGTGCTCTCATACAAGTAGACTTAGTTTCCCATGAGCTTGTGAAGTGGGGTAATTCTTGTAGAGAGTTAGACTCAAAGTCTAATCTTTCCTGAGATTGGGTGCTCTCCTGCTCCTCATAAATGGATGGGATATCTTGTGGGAATTGGTCATGTGCATCATCCACAAGTTCAATAGGAGGAGGGACTTCACTCTCTTTGGCCCATTTGTCTTCTTGAATCTTGCGTAGGAATTCTGGTGTGAACCGATTCATAGAAGATGATGTGTCTGGCTCCGTAGAGTTAGGCACATAGGCTTCAGGCGCATAGGCTTTCTGGGCAGGAAGACTTGCTCTTTCACTTGCCTTGTCCTTGTGTTGAGAGGCGGGTTCCTTTTCTGATTGTGCAATCAGCTTCTCTATTCTTTCTAACAGTCCATCAAAGTGCAACTGTGTCTTCGCTGAACTAGAGATGTTAAATAGGCGACTGGCCTCAAACATGGTCTGAGCCAATTCCACCATCTTAGCACAAATTTTGGTTCGTTCTAACTCTAGTTCCGCTCTAGGGTAACACTTTTCATGGTCAGTTACGTTTGGCCCTTCTTGGATTCTGGCCTGATATGCTTTAAGCATCATATTAAGGTCCTCGGGAGTGGGATCTGCTAGGACTGATCCTACTCTAGGGGGTGGTGGGATTTGATGAGGCGGTGGAGAAGGTGGTGGTACGGATGGAGTTGGGAGTGGTGGAGGCGGGGTAATGTGAGAGGGAGGTTGAGATGTGAGTTCAGTTATCCTGGCTTTGGTTTCTCTTATGCTTTCCTCAAGTTCACTCATCTTTTTAGCCCATTGTCTTTTCATTCTTTCCCTACTATCTTTCCACGCTCTAGTCCTCTTCTTTGTCGTGCTCTCTGTTTCACTAACTTCTGGGCTTTTTTCCTCACCTACACCCTGGTTTTGCTGCAGTGCTTGGGTTGTAGTGATTACTTGTACTGGTGCAGTGGAAGTCACGCTCCCTGTGGAGTCTACCACTAACCCAATAACGTTGATAGGCGTGATTTTTGGCATATTATTGGGGTTCTTTGGGCAATCTCGTAAGAGATGCTCTTTTCCACAATCTTGGCAAAAGCCTTGGATCGTCACTGACTGGGGTTGTGTAGGTGGAGGTAAGGGACAATCACGAATGAGGTGATCTCCTTGGCATCTGTAGCACGGTCCTCTAGGAAATGGGGTTCTTACTTGCCTCAGTTGAGGTCGAGAGTTAGGGTTTGTGTACATTACATTTGTGTACTTTGGTTCCCAACTAGGTTCATTTGGCTCTTCACTATAGTAGGACTCACCATGTTCTGGAGACTGCATGTAGTAAGCCTGGGGACTATCAACATGTGTAGAATCAAAGCTATGGTCACTCGGGTCACTTTCAGAAAGCAAAGATGTTACAGGGACTATAGCTCTATTCAGGTTTTCTTCTGCTGCTGCATATTTTACTGGGATCGCATTAGCTGGGGCAGGGGGTTGCTGTGCTAGCACTGGTTGGGGTCTCAGTTTGTTTTGATAGGGCTGGTAGGTTTGTTGAGGTCTCACATACTGCAGAGGTGGGTACTGGCTCTGGTATCTGCCTTGTTGAGGGTATGGCTGTGGGTGCGTCTGCCTAACGGTTTGCTTATTGTAGGGGCAATCTTGCGCGGTGTGATTGGTGTACCTTCGTTCTATGGTGCAGTACTGGCTACTAGGATTAACTTGGGGTTGAGCCATAATGGGACATACATTCGCCATGTGGTCGCCGCCACAAGTATAGCACCTTTTCACAGGGACAAATCTAGGAATTTGTTTACTAGAGACGCCTAATTTTTGAGCTACTTTTTCCGCAAGTTCCTCGATTGATGTGGATTGCGTGGAAGAGATGTTAGAGGCACTATCCGAATCTTTGTATATCTTGGAAAGCTCTAACTCCTCCCCTAGGTTATCCTCGATGTCAATGCACATGCGTACACACTCTTCTATGGTCCTAGGGTCCTTCAAGTACACATATGATCTTAATTTGGTACTTAGCAATCCATCCAGGAATAAAGCCACTTGCTTAGCTGGTGTGGGTAGCTCCGAAACAGGGCATCTTTCTAAGTATTGCCTAAATCTTCTTCCTACAAGTCTCACGGTTTCTTGAGGGGTTTGCTTGAAGCTGTGAATCAGCGAGGAGGTATTATGCCTTATGCCACTCTTAGAGAATTCAATAATGAAAGCCTCTAGGAGTTGGTCTATGCTCCTGAACTGCCTCTCATTTAGTGGCTGAAACCATGTCAGGGCAGTGTTCCTAAGGGTCAGACCAAAGGCATTGTACTGCGTGAATAGATCCTCCACTTGTTCAGCTCTCAAGACTTGCCTAAACTCAGCCACATGATCGTATGGATCTCCAGTGCCATCGAAGTAGTTCTTCATGGACTTAACTAGTTGAGTCGGTCTCAAAGTCCTTGTGTGCTCTCTAGGTCGTGGTAGAGGGAACTCATCCGCATTTCTTTGATTCCTGTGAGCCCTAAGTATCTCAGGTTCTACTCTATTTGTTTCCGTCCTCGTTCTTTCTCTGCCCACTTGGTTGGCAAAGCTTACTTCTGGTCTATCTCTGCTTCTGTCTCTTTGCATTCCATGAGCTTGGGATGTTCCAGCACCAGGGTGACCATAGGATACATTCGATCTTGGTTGGGGGAAAACGAATTCACCCTTCCAAGTGTAAGCATGTCTATCATGTTCTGTCACCACAAAGATCCTCTCCGAAGCGTGATCTAAGTAGGTCACTCTGCCTGGGCTATCAGGATCCTTAAACTCATAGATCATGATTGTTCCTATATCAATTGGCCGATCAGGTTTGTACCTCCAAAAGGCTTCGTCAGTCTCTCGATTGAGGAGCAAATCTATGCTCTTATTATCCTGGGGAATCCACTCCGGTGTGATAATCCTAGTGAGAACCGATTTACCTCGAGGGGTTCTAGGTTCTGCACCCATGTTTCCTTGCTCCAGGTCACCTAAGTCTGCTTCTGGGATCACATTTCCAAATTCGTCCGTCCTATCTGGGTGACTGGTGACTACGTATATGGTTCCTTCTTTGTCCAAGTATGCTCCATTTTCAAACTTGACAGCTGGGTGCTCTAGTCCAATGGATTGATCAGGATTCTTAATCTGTACCACAGACCTTCCTAGGCTGTCCTCATAGATGCTAGCACCTAATCGGTTGGTCCTAAGGTATTCCAACTGCGTTTTGTAAGGGCCTTCTACCCTGTGCAGGTATGGCACTCCTGAACTGCCTGTAGGTCTCTCCATGCCTTGAGACATCTCTGATTCACTGAGTTCAGAGCTAGGGTAATGCAAGTGGTGACTCAACTGCTGGGCCCAAGACCTCGCAGTGTGGTTGACACTAGCCTCTGAAGACCTAAGACTTTGTCTATCCCTTACTAGATGTCGTCCTGATCTAAGGTTCATATGCCTATTTAAGTAGCCCAATTTTTGTTCAGAGTACAACCTCGTTGCAGAGTCCTTTTGTACCAATTACTTAATCCCCTTTTTATGTTGATTATCGTGTTTATGATCTTGTCTGATATTGTGTCGTCAGGAATACTTGAGTAGTTTTCGTACTTGGAGTTGATCGTTCCACGTTAGGTTCTTTTCCTTTATGTTATCGACAGTACAGAGATTAGGTTTTTAACTTGAACTTGAGTTTTTAGGTAGTCTTCAACTGATAACTGCCTATCGTCGCCCTGGCTTACTCCTATCACTAGTCGTTCTTAGCCTAAGTTAGGAATTGACAAAGGGAGTTGAGAATTTCCAACCTTTTGTTTCCTTCTTAGTTGCCTTGAATGCCCAGGAAGTGTGTTCCCAAGCTTGCACTTACACTTGCTTAGAACGCCTTTCGATGCTCTCAATAGATCTGTAAGAGTTCCAAAGCTAGCTTTATGATTTAAATTCTAAAGACAGAACCAATGATTTTCATTCCTGTAGCACACACACTAACTTGCATAGTGATTTTTAGGAAAACAATTCTAAAGACCCCTAACTTTGATCCCCCTGGTTATGGTCAACTTCAAAATACCCTATCTGAAAATCCACACATTATCTTTATAAAAAACAGTTGAGGGCATATAGTATATGCCACGAGCTTTCCGACAAGCCCAAGAGCTCAAAAAATGGATTTCGTATGAAAAAGTTATGACTGTTCAGGGTTTAGGGGGTTAAACAGGATTCAATCTGGCTGATAGATCCTAGGATTTTCTCCCAAATCTCAAGTGTAGGAACCTCCAGAAATGCTAATGGATTGACTATTTTACCCCAAAATTATCCCCAATTTTGAACAAAAACAAACCCTAATTTTTGGCCGAAAAGCGTGTCAATCGCGATCGACAGGTCTGTCAATCGCGATTGACAAAGGTGTCCGTCGGGCCTGTCAGTCGCGATCGATAGTGTCAATCGCGATCGACAGAGTCGATCATGGCTGTCAGTCGCGATCGACGGTATCAATCGCGATCGACACGTTTTCCGGGTTTTTCCCCAAAATTTCAGTCAATCGGGGGCCTATCAGTCGCGATGGACACGTGGCTACGCGTAAAAGTCAATCAATCGTTGAATTTCTGTCGGTCGCGATCGACGGTGTCAATCGCGATTGACAGAGGTGTCGGTCGTGGCTGACGATCGCGATCGACGGTGTCAATCACGATTGACAGGGTCCTACGTGGCAGTCTGTCGGTCGTGAAGTCTATCGGTCGCGATCGACAAGGTCTGTCGGTCGCGATTGACAGGGTCTGTCGGTCGCGATTGACAGAGGCTGTCGGTCGCGATTGACAGAAAAACACGGAATTTTTCTACTGTTTTAGGTGATTTGGGATGTGCTCATCATGCTTGTGCTAGTGGTGAACTTTGTTTTACCAAATGATCGAATTTTCTGTCGATCGCGATTGACAGAGGCTGGCAACAGCGAGACAGATTCGACGAGTTTCGTACCTGCGCAGCGTGCTGGCGGGGATGATGATGATGATACCTGCAAGAAACACAACAAACATGCAAAAACAGTGCAAGCAATATCGCTCTCTCGCTCTCTCTCACAAGTAGAATGAAGGAAATGAGGTGGAGATGGTGATATGATCAAAACTGAAGATTTTTGCGATGATGGAGATGGAGGTGGGAGATGGTGATGATGATGATGGTGATGAAGATGGTGAAGAAAAAACAAGAAAATAGATGAAAGTGAAGAAAATACCTACAACTCCAACGCGTCAACTCTGCGTCTTACCCTCACACGCTCGTCCTCAAAGTTCGATCCCCGGCAACGGCGCCAAAATTT